>JAQIUQ010004412.1:185000-372230 GCA_030378365.1 Hybognathus amarus
CAGGAGGTTAGCAGGAATTTAGCCTGAGACCCAGAAACAGATTTATGGTTTACTGTCATGAAGCATTAATGACGCGTCCTTTAAGACTAGTAAAAGCATACAAAAATTATTTTTTTAAAAATGAGTAACAGGTGGGTAGAACAGTTTCTGTTCTTTGTTGCTGTTCCTCATATACTTACAAAAATACTAAACTCATGCTACTGCATTTCCTTTTATACCTGACGGCCGTACTAAAGCTTTCTATTTCAGAAAAATGCTGTTTTTTTTATTTCTGTTCACCAAAGAATCCTGAAAAAATGCACACAACTATTTTCAACATTATTTAGAATCAGAAATGTTTCTTGAGCAGCAAATTAGAGTGAATTTTGGAGAATCATGTGACACTGAAGACTGGAGTAAAAATGCTGAAAGTTCAACTTTTACAACACAGGAATATATTGCATTTGCAAATGTTTATAAATAGAAAATGCCTCTTTTATATTGTTAAAATGTTTCACAATATTACTGTTTTTTGGATCAATTAAATGCAGGCTTGGTGAGCGGAAGGGACTTTTTAAAAAACAAAATAAATCTTAAAACTAGGGCTGTTAAACGATTAATCGCATCCAAAATAAAAGTTTGTGTTTACATAATATGTGTGGGTGTAATATATATATATATATATATATATATATATATATTTACATATAACATATTTATATATATATATAAATTAGTGCTGTCAAACGATTAAAATATTTAATCGCGATTAATCGCATTAATGTCATAGTTACCTTGACGATTAATCGCACATTTTCTGAATGTCTTTTGATTTCTTTTTGTTACATATTTTTTTCTCATTTTAATGCTCTTATCAACATGGGAAAGTGGATTGGCTTGTTTAGTGCAAATGTTTTTTTTTTATTATTATTGAAAACAACATTGGAATAGTGTTCAATTTCACACTAACATACCAATAATCTCTCACACAATGTAACACTGTCTATCAATAAAAGGGTAAAAGAAATACTGATGAGGTCCTGATATTGGCGAGGGGGTGGAGAATTCGCATCATCTGTGTGTGTGTGTGTTTGCTTGGCCATCATCAAGTGGTGTTTCAGACTGGACGTGCTGCGATGATGATAGCTCAGTTCACAACGACAAAACACACAGATCCGGCGTCTCGCGCTCGTCATCCACTCAAAACGTAACATTACTATTTGGCCGGCTCGCAAGCAGAAACGAGTGTGTGCGGCACAAAACGTCCCTCGCACTGCGATCTGAAACCCATTCATTTCAATTGCTTGCGCCGCGCGAGGACGTTTTGTTGCTTCTTCGACCAAAGCGCAAGCGGATCTAGCTAGACCGTATAACAAAACAACAGGCACGACGCACACACTCGTTTGGGCTTGCGAGCCGGCTTTGAGTGGATGACGAGCGCAAGACGCCGAAATGAGATCAGGATTCAGGACGCATACCGTCCTGTTGCGAAAGCATGTGAAAAAAGTACAAAGTTTGCTAGGACAAGACCGTTAAAAAAGACTGTTAATTGCGCGATAAAAAAAATAACGCGGTTAAAATGGGTTTGCGTTAACGCCGATAATAACGCGTTAAACTGACAGCCATAAAATAAATCTATATACAGTATATACATGAAAATATTTCTTAAAAATATACAAGCATGTGTGTATTTATATATATAAAATAATTATACACAGTGCACCCACATAAACTAAACACAAACTTTTATTTTGGATGCGATTAATCACGATTAATCATTTGACAGCCCTACTTAAAACCGATCTAAAACTTGAATGTGTGTGTAAAAATACGCATTTATTGTATGAATGTGTAGGTGAAAGATTGATGAAAAGCTAGGGTGTTAGTAGGGAGTGCTCTTTTTGTTAATCCTCTATCCTTGCCTTTGCCTTAGGTCTGTGGACGTCACTGCTGTTGGGTGTCTAATGTATGAACGTAGACATTTTTAGTATATACGTATACTTAATGGGGAGAAAGTGTTAAATACTGACCCCTGGAGAACAAACTAGCAAAAACCAGCAAATCCTCCCTTATGAAGTAGGTGGCTGTAATGTATTTTCATGCAATTTGACAGATGATATTCAATTTGGTTGCAGGTTGTGGTGGACACAAGTTTGGAAAGCC
Source organism: Hybognathus amarus (assembly GCA_030378365.1). Classification (NCBI taxonomy): domain Eukaryota; kingdom Metazoa; phylum Chordata; class Actinopteri; order Cypriniformes; family Leuciscidae; genus Hybognathus; species Hybognathus amarus. The sequence goes on from JAQIUQ010004412.1 coordinate 187,143, forward strand.
CTGCCGGTCTTGCTATTGATTGGCTAACGCATAAACTGTATTGGACCGACGCAGGTACTAATCTTTTACTGGTTCATCTTTTCAGACCAAGCGAAATATGTTTATATTTATCTTTTTTCACGAAGATTTTTTTTCTCAGTAATTGTCATTATCATGGTACATTTTAAGATATTAATTTTCCCCAATGATGTTAAGAAAACATTGATTTTTAACACCTTTAGGCACAGACCGGATTGAAGTTTCAAACACAGATGGAAGCATGCGTACAGTTCTCATCTGGGAGAATCTCGATCGTCCCCGGGACATTGTTGTTGACCCGATCGGCGGGTAGGTCTCACCTTATTTTGCGTAACATCTCATTTAATACTTGCAACCTCTTTTGCCCAAATATTTGCTCTGAGCCTTTTCCTTTTCCTTCTTTTTATAAAAAACACAGTAATATTGTGAAATATTATGACAATTTAAAATGACTTTTTTATGTTAATATATATTAAAATGTAATTTATTCCTCTGAAAAAAAAGCTGAATTTTCAGCATCATTACTCCAATCTTCAGTGTCACATGATCCTTCACAAATCACTCTAATATGATGATTTTATGCTCCAAAAACATGTATGATTATTATCCATGTTGAAAACAGTTTTTTACATTTTTATTTCAGGATTCTTTGATGAATAGAAAGTTCAAAGAACAGCATTTATTTAATTAGAATCTTTTCTAACATTATAAATGTCTTTACTGTAACTTTTGATCAATGTAACTCATCCTTGATGAATAGAAGTATTGATTTCTTATTTATTTCCCCCAAAAATAAAATACAAATTCTTACTGACCCCAAACTTTTTAAAGGGTAGTGTTTAATGTAACAAAAGCTTTCCATTTCAGATAAAAGCTGTTCTTTTGAACTTTCTATTCATCAAAGAATCCTGAAATAAAAATGTAAAAAAACTGTTTTCAACATGGATAATAATCATACATGTTTTTGGAGCATAAAATCATCATATTAGAGTGATTTGTGAAGGATCATGTGACACTGAAGACTGGAGTAATGATGCTGAAAATTCAGCTTTTTTTCAGAGGAATAAATTACATTTTAATATATATTAACATAAAAAAGTCATTTTAAATTGTCATAATATTTCACAATATTACTGTGTTTTTTGTGTATTTGTTTATCCAAAAATTGCAGCCTTGGTGAGCAGAAGAGACTTCTTTTAAAAACATAAAAAATCTTACCGATCTTAAACTTTTGACTGGTAGTGTGTGTATATATATATATATATATATATATATATATATATATATATATATATATATATATATATAAATTGTCAAATGTGACTTAATTTGTGTAGCACAATGAAAACAACATTTTTAAAATAGCATACATCACACCACAGTAAGAAACATAAAACAGTCAGTCAAGTTAAGCTGTGATTAATATATTTAGGCATACTATTCCAGAGTTTTTGCTTTTGCTGTACCTGCGCCTAATCTCCTCTTTGATTAAGTTTTGACCTTGGAATTTTTTGTAGTTTTAGAGTCGTTTATCTCATCTTTCAGAGTGATATTTATTCACGAGATTCGAGGATTGGTATACTAATAAAAATAGTTTTTTATACTAATAAAAGGAATCAAATCTGCAACGTACCAGAAGCCACTGCAGTGAAACCAAGGTAGGAGTGATATGTTCACGTTTTTTAAAGTGCCCCTATTATGCTATTTTAAAAGTACCTAATGTTGTTTTAGAGGTCTCCTACAACAGGTTTACATGCATCAAAGGTCAAAAAATGTTTAATTTTCTCATAACATACATTGAACATCCAGCCCGTTCTCATCCTTTAGCGTCACATAGAACGCTATATGACAAAACGGCGCTATACTACGCACATGGCACCCTTTATCGTTAAAACACACGCAAACCCAAGTCGTCATAAATCCTTTAGCGTAATATGAGACTACCCCACATTTAAACCTACCCATAACAGCGTGCGTTATATTAACCCTTTAGGCGCCAGAGGTTTTTTCCTATAACATTAGATTTTGACATTATCTTAATTTCAAAAGACTATATCTTAAAAGTGAAACAAGATAGATACTTTCTATAAATTAGAGAAATATTAAGGATGACCCAAAGTTTATGTCAGGGATTAAATTTCCCCATCTAATTTGCATATTATGACGTATAGGTGGTAGCAATCATGGATAATAGAATTTTCATGAAAAGTCACGTTTAAATGATAAAATGCAGCGCTTCTTTCCCCAAAATGTCCATCACCTTCTGTATGTTATATTGCACAATACTGAATGCTCAGGTATATAGTAAGTAGTAAACAAACTGTGTAAATCATTACTAATAAATGGTAGAACAAACCGTATGCATGTAGTGGTTGGCCTTTTGCTGTAGAGATCTTCCTTTTACTACACACAGTAGGCACTCTGATTCCATGTATGGGGCATATATTATTCAAATGACACACAAACACAAGTAGACAAGACCTGTTTAGTTCAAAAGATCACCCATTAGGGCAAGGCACAGATCATAAGTGATGATAAGAGCAGCGCGATCGCATGCAGTTGCTGCCTCGTGCGCGCCGAGTATGCATACTATTTCGACTCCCCACCCTGCCTTCACGTTACCTCCTATCTTTGCTATGAATACTTCGACCTCGTCTAACATACCCAGTGATAATAGACAACGTCTCCACCTCAATACTGTTGCCGCGATCGCGAGAGACTCTGATGAAATGGCTCACTCTCACACTAGCTCCGCTTTTGATCACACTGATTCAATGCGCTGTAACTCGAACATATTGTATAGAAATATGACGTTTTTTGAGTCTGGGATGAAGTATGACATGTCTGCCATCCAGTGGAGGGGATGTCGAACGAAATTTGACACCCAATTTGACAAAATCGGCCGTTTTATTCAGTGACGCATCTTGTCGAGTAAACTTGACCGTGGCGCCTAGAGGGTTAACGATAACGGGTACCATGTGCATAGTATAGTGCCGTTTTGTCATATAGCACTCTATATGACACTAAAGGATGAGAATGCGTTGGAACATCACCACATTGTTCAATGATCCTCAAACGACTCGTCGGACGAATCAGTCACTCTAAATCCCTCTTTCCGTGAGCTACTCTGCTCTGATTGGCCAGATTGCCCAGTATGTAGTGATTGGTCTACAGGTTACAGTACACGTTGGAAACAAAACGCTGATTATTATAACTGAATTTCAGCTCCAGAGGCTTCCTCAGCCCAAACCGATTGTACACACTAGGGGTATAATGGTACATGTATTCGTATTGAACCGTTACGGTTCAGAGGCTTGCGGTTCGGTGCGCATACAAACCGAACGATTGCTTGGACCATTTTTCCTGCCGGCAAAATTCGTGCTGGTGCGGCCAACACAACATTGCGCAACATCAAATGGCAAGTGTAATGAAAGCAGAACGACACTGCGCTACTCATTATGTGATTCACGGATCGTTTATCAGTTCGGACTAGCAACGTCTGTGCAGCACGAGCCGATCTCGATCAAGCAACACACACCGCGCTAAGAGATCCAGTAAAGAAAACATTTGAATTCGCCACTGGGGTAATAACATCGCTGCAAGATCTAGTGAGATGCATTCACATTTCTCCGTTATTAACCGTAGATTTCTATTAGATCAAACAGCGCTGTCATGGAAACCAGGATAAACATTGTGCCGTGAATTAACTAGTAATAGGCTACTTTACGTCCTCAGACCAGCAACATTCACCATGGATTTAATATAGTAACACTAACTGGAACCAGTTTGGCTGAAATGGTGAAATGCTTTCAAGTACTTCACATCTTTTTCCAGCACTTCAAAATTCAAATATTATAAATAAATATATATTTGAATGTTATTTTTAATGTGATGACCAAAACATTATTTGTTCATCCTTCAAAGATGACCCCCATTTATAAACCTGAAAGTTTCAAGATCTAGGAAAACTAACACTTATTAAAAAAAATTCTTTATCGATCATTTCTTAATTTCTCTGGCATTTCTTTCTTTTTGCTGTATCGAAAACGTACCGAACCGTGACTTGAAAACCGAGGTACGTACCGAACCGTAATTTTTGTGTACCGTTACACCCCTAGTACACACTGTAAGGACCGTAATGATGGTGTCAATTTTACATTATCAGAGCGTGAGTCTGATGATGAAACATTGGAAGAACTAGTTATTCAATCCGAACCTCGATTGCAAGGACGACTTGGGCAGGCCATTGATACACTGCTCAGTTTGACGTATATTGAGATGTTGCAACTGTAATTTCTCACCATCAGCATTAGCAAGTAGATGTCAATCAGCAAACCATATATTCTAATTTATTGCGTTGCACATGCGGGATCTGAATCAATAACAGCGCATACGTTAAAACAAATCTTGCTCCATCCTTTCTTTACTCAAAGTAGTAAGAACTACAGACAATCTGCATTAATAGACACAGTTTTGGGTAATAGTGGCCCACAGCGCTTAGCAGAAGTATTTCAGTAAGATTGCTATAATGCGAGTTAGACCTACACGATATAAACCCAAAACTACATATTTTGAATACCCATATACACTCACCGGCCACTTTATTCAGGTACCCCATGCTTTAACGGGTTGGTACCCCTTTTGCCTTCAGAACTGCCTCAATTCTTCGTGGCATAGATTCAACAAGGTGCTGGAAGCATTCCTCAGGGAGTTTGGTCCATATTGACATGATGGCATCACACAGTTGCCGCAGATTTGTCGGCTGCACATCTATGATGCGAATCTCCCGTTCCACCACATCCCAAAGATGCCCTATTGGATTGAGATCTGGTGACTGTGGAGGCCATTTGAGTACAGCGAACTCATTGTCATGTTCAAGAAACCAGTCTGAGATGATTCCAGCTATATGACTGTGGTGAGCAGGACGGCCGAGGACGTGAGTGAGCACGAGGCCGGTGGTGCGATTGCTAATGAGCAGCACCTGTGAAGCACACCGGTCTCGCATCATTCACGAAGGACGGAGCTATAAAGGGGGAGCGACGGAGTGGATGATCGAGAGAGGAACAGGCCTGCTTTTGTTTGTGTTTTATACTTACTTTGGTAAGCCAGCAGTCGTCCGTGAGGGGCTGCTGGCCGGTATTTATGTTTATTTTGGGTAGCCAGCAGTCGTAGCGAGGGCTGCTGGCAGGTATTTTGTTTGTTTATTTCATTTAAATAAAGTTTTATTTTTGATTATTATCCGGTTCCTGCCTCCTTCTTCCCTGAACCTTGTTACAATGACATGGCGCATTATCCTGCTGAAAGTAGCCATCAGAAGTTGGGTACATTGTGGTCATAAAGGGATGGACATGGTCAGCAACAATACTCAGGTAGGCTGTGGCGTTGCAACGATGCTCAATTGGTACCAAGGGGCCCAAAGAGTGCCAGAAAATATTCCCCACACCATGACACCACCACCACCAGCCTGAACCGTTGATACAAGGCAGGATGGATCCATGCTTTCATGTTGTAGACGCCAAATTCTGATCCTACCATCCGAATGTCGCAGCAGAAAATCGAGAACTCATCAGACCAGGCAACGTTTTCCAATCTTCTATTGTCCAATTTCGATGAGTTTGTGCAAATTGTAGCCTCAGTTTCCTGTTCTTAGCTGAAAGGAGTGGCACCCGGTGTGGTCTTCTGCTGCTGTAGCCCATCTGCCTCAAAGTTCGACGTACTGTGCGTTCAGAGATGCTCTTCTGCCCACCTTGGTTGTAACGGGTGGTTATTTGAGTCACTGTTGCCCTTCTATCAGCTCGAACCAGTCTGGCCATTCTCCTCTTGACCTCTGGCATCAACAAGGCATTTCTGCCCACAGAACTGCCGCTCACTGGATGTTTTTTCTTTTCGGACCATTCTCTGTAAACCCTAGAGATGGTTGTGCGTGAAAATCCCAGTAGATTAGCAGTTTCTGAAATACTCAGACCAGCCCTTCTGGCACCAACAATCATGCCACGTTCAAAGTCACTCAAATCACTTTCTTCCCCATACTGATGCTCGGTTTGAACTGCAGGAGATTGTCTTGACCATGTCTACTTGCCTAAATGCACTGAGTTGCCGCCATGTGATTGGCTGCTTAGAAATTAAGTGTTGACGGAGCAGTTGGACAGGTGTACCAAATAAAGTGGCCGGTGAGTGTACAACAATACTTAATCATACTTACAGGTTGTGATTCTGAGGAGCAAGTTGGTCCAAATAAAATGGGTACTGTCCCATCTTTCACAGGCAGCTATATTATTACACACTACATGAAAGGTAATATTCAAAGCATAATAGGGGCACTTTAATATCCATCAAGAGTCTAGCTGCTGCATTTTTAACTTTTGCAATTCGAGAAATGGATGATTGAATAACTCCTTTGTAGAGCGCATAGCAGTATTCAATTCTTGCAGAGAATTTTAAGCATCAAATGCGATTTCTTCTCTTAGCTAAATTACATAAGAACTTGATTTTTCTATTGTATTCGTTATTGTGTTTCTTTACAGGAAAGGTTGTGCATAATGCCCTTAATGGAATTGCTTTGCCGTTTTATGCAAATTACTAACCTTAGGCACATGGACGTTAATTTCGAACACTCTGAATTCATTAACATTAGACCAAGGTTAAGAACCAATTAAAGCACATACACGCCTGTTGTGAATTTGGCGAGAAGTTCTTTGTGTGTTTTGTATGCAAAAACCTTCCTGCATGTGTAAAAAATATACAAAAATATACACAATTATTAGTGAATGAGACCCAATATTATGTCATGGCCAGTTCAAGCTTAGTGACCGATTCAGGCAGGTGTTGATTTAATATCTGCCTATACTTGGAGGTAACAAGTTGTGCGGGACCTTTGGGAGAAAAACAACTCTATAACATCAAAGATATACACCATAATTCACAGTTGGCATGAGTGACTTCCATTGATAGTGATTGGATAATGGAAATGGCCCTTTTAAACAAAGAGGCTATTTTCTTAGTAATTTCCTAATTTGTGCAACTTACTTTATTGGGTCTTTCCCATAGTGATGGATGAGAAAAGGAAATTTGGCCTGTGCATGACCTTTTTTGAATCCCAGTGAAACAGGAAATCATGGTTTTATCAGTCATGTGAACTCAAAACATTTACTATGCATTTGGCAGACGGTTTTATCCAAAGCGACTTGCATTCAAGGTTTACTTTTTATCAGTTCATGCATTCCCTGGGAATCGAACCCATGACCTTGGCGTTACAAGCACCCTGCTCTACAGAAATGCTTAATGTTAACACTTTACTTGAAGCCTTTATGTATAATGCATTAGAGAGGTATTCATAATGTACAGTACATTATAATGCATTAAATCTTTACATAAATAACTGTAACCAAAATTGTAATTTTTTGCAGATTACTTGTTACATAGGAACATGGTGGTTTGCATTATAATTTGTAAAGGTGTAACAATGAATAGAGAAGTATTTTAATGTATTATAAGGCAGCCTGGCTTACGTCAGACCACGTCTCATTGACATTGAGACTTGGGTCTGGGAACCACATGTTAATTTTCTCATATTTGAGGCGTGGTTTACGAATGCCAGAGCCGTTTATTGGGTGTTACGAATGTCTATCAAATGCGCCTGTACGTAGCTCATCGCCAATCGTTTCAATTATACCAAATGACGGATGTAGAGCGATATAAATTAGACGAGGAAGAGATTTATTTGTGTTCTAAACTACTTAGAACACTATCTAAGTCTACATCGAAAGGTAACTTCACGTCTGCTGCCATGTTGCGTCCATAGATAGTAAACAAACTGCTTTGGTGTGTCGCATAAACGCCATCACCGTCTTGCTGCGTCCTCTCACGTTCTGTGATATGTTTCCCTCGCTGAGGCGAAAATTTGGTCCATGGTATCCAGACTACCTATATAGTCTGGATAAATAGGTCACTATTAATAGGTCACTATATAGTCACATTACACTACCTATATAGTGAATAAAATTATAAGGTGCATTACAGGAAAATGTATCCCGGATTTGAATCCGGACATCGACGGCCGGACATGTCCAGGGAAAAGAGGACGGTAACCCCTACTACTCGGCTTTCTCCACAGAACAAGAGCCTGCTAGCTTAGCATCCAAAAAAGATGTGTAACGTTAATCCCAATCCTCCATAACACATCCGTCAGCGTATTCAGTAGCTTCGTCCGTATTTTCAAACGTTTCTGCCAGTGAAATCAAACGCATTGGCACTGATCTGTGATAGGTCTGTTAGCCGCATTATGTCCAACCCCCTATGGGCGGGTTTGAAAGGGTGGGGACTAGGGCTTGTAGTTTTTACAGAAATCCCCCTCTTACACTTCCGCCAACAATGATGTAAAATGACGATTTTTGCGTCATTGTTGGAGGAAGTGAAAAAGGTAAATAGCAGATTTCTCTCGTCTCAGGGGAAAATGATAGTGTTGCATGACCATTCAATAGTATAACTTGGTTTCTAACAATGGAAAGCTTAATTCAAATGGGTGGAGTTGCCCTTTAATGCATTAAAATGCTTTTCTAATGCAGCATATATATAAAGTCTTCATGTGAAGTAAAGTATTGCTGTGGTAGTTATGGATGTTTACACAACATAAAAACGTATAACCTTATTTGTTTTGTTTCACCATAGATTCATGTACTGGACAGATTGGGGTGCAAATCCTAAGATTGAGCGTGCTGGTATGGATGCATCCAACCGTACAGTTATCATCTCAACAAACCTAACCTGGCCTAATGGGTTGGCAATCGACTACCACACCGAGAGGCTGTACTGGGCCGATGCTAGCATCAAGACCATTGAGTATGGCAACTTTGATGGATCAGGCAGACAGGTAGAAATGAGTGTGTGTGTATGTTTCTTATTATTTAATTAGGCTGAAGGTTGCAATTCATTCTTTCCCATTCATTCTTCTGCATTGAAGGTGTTGATTGGCAGTCAGCTGCCTCATCCGTTTGGTTTGACGCTTCATGAAGACAGAATTTATTGGACAGACTGGCAATCCAAGAGCATCCAAAGTGCTGACAAGCTTACCGGTTTGGACCGAAGAACGCTGGCAGAAAACCTTGAAAACCTCATGGACATTCACATGTTCCACCATCATAGAACTACAGGTAAAATGGCACAATAGAGTTATGTGTCAATAATCACAACTGTCATTATCACAATAGAGCTATTTAATCAACAATACCGGCTGTGAAATAGACAATAGTCAAACGTTGGACATATGTTGTGCTCTGTGCACTTTCTGATGTTCTCTCAACCAACATTATGAGGTTCATCCTGAGTTGCTTTTTTAGTGGGATTGAAGGAGTTGCGTTTTCAGTAGTAGTATCAAGTTGTATCGAATGGTTGCTTTGACTTCACTGTTCAGTCCAGTAAAAAACAACAACTTTATCTTACATTGTCTTTGTTACATGTTACATGTACTTACTTTAATTATTACATGTATAATTACATGCAGCTAACTCTAAATCAAACCAGTAATCCAGAGATGGGGACTCGAGTTTGAGACTCGGACTTTAGTCGCACTTGAGTCGCACAAACAGCTGACTTCAGACTTGACTTGCGACTCGACCCAAAAGACTTGTCAACAACCTGTTTTCATGCAATTATTGCTTTTTAAATCTAAATTCATTTTAATGTATTTCTATTTTCTTTTATTGGCGCATACGTTGGGGAAGCGTATGACTGAGCTGCATGTCCCCCGCCCTTTGTCATACTGTGCATGAGACAGAGCGTATTTAGGCCACTCCCACACTGGGGAAAACAATCCAACCGTCTCCATTGACTTTGCGTCTGTAGATTTCTCATAAATTCAACAAAAGTTGGCATTGTAAATCATCCCGCTGCTCCGCGATCTGCACCGTCATCACAGACACCGTTAGAAAGCTTTCTCTCTCTCTCTTTCAATCTCTGTCGGATCCAAATATGGTCATTTCCTTTTAATCAGCAACCAATCGCGAAAGTAAAAGGGGGGATTTAACTCTAAATGAGCAATCTCATTGGCCTGATGCAAATCTTTAGAGCCCGTTTTGCGTTTTCTCAAAATGACTTTTCTCTCAAACTCCAAGTCTGAAATCTCCACTTCAGTAGCACCTATACACCGAACTTTCCAGTCTTGTACCTAGTTTTATTATGAAGACTATTACAGATGGATTTGTAAATATATTATTCCTAGCTTGATTTATATAACATTGTTTTTCCAAAAACATGGCAAAAATCGATTTAATGCTATCTGATTACAGGATAGCAAAAGTAGATATCCATAAATATTTTTCTATTTTCCCCCATCTATTATGTGAACACAATGAAAAAAATATTTTAAACCTGGCTTTATCTAATAAGCTACTCAGACTTCATTTTTTAAATATATGCAAATTCGCACATACTTAATTAGATAATGCCTAATAATTTAAGACTTGAGACTTGACTTGGACTCGTGGCAAAAGACTTGAGACTTGACTTGAGCTTGCCCCTCAAAGACTTGAGACTTGACTTGGACTTCCAAAAAATGACTTGTGAACATCTCTGCCATAATCACACGTAGGTAAATAATATTACTCAGTACTTACATGCATAATTACACTGTAATAAGGACACCTTAAAATAAAGTGTAGCCAAAAAGCTTTTAAAGTTGAACAAATTTATGCATAAGCCTTACACTCTGCTATAACTGGACATAACCCCTGGGGAAAAAGTGTGCTTAATTGTAATGTTCAAGTACAGTTCAAGTATATTATTTGAAATTTTTACTTCCAGATAATATATAAAATTAGTTTTAAAAAGGCCACTTAGGTGTTGTTAGAGTATACTTTTATGACTGTTTCTTATACACTTAACACACCTAAGTAAAAAGTGCACATTTTAATAATGTCAGATTATATTTTACTTTAAAGTACATTTTAAATTGTTGTTTTAATAATCTTTAGGCATGCTTTAAAGAAGTCCACTTATTTATTGAAGTTCACTTGACTAACATACTAAAGCACATGTACATTAACGTTATTGATTCAAATTTGATATTACATTTAATGTTACTGTAATTGTACTAAATTGCAACTTCCTCAATACAAATGTATAGTGACAAATATATTTAAAATACATGACATACAAATTTCAATAGAAATTACATTAAAGTATATTGTAATTTACAAATATCTATGTCAGTACATTTAGCAGTACATTTTAACCATGTTCCAAAGACATTTATGAAAATAAATGTGAAGATGTACTTAAAGTACTTTTAAAAGTAAATTTAAACAATACATTTTCATTTAAATTAAAATGTTGTTAATGTTCCAAAAACTTACAATTCAGTTCACACGAGAGTTTTTTTTTTAAGTATATTATTATTTTTTTTTTTTCCAGTAAAGATTGACTGGTTTATGATTGATTTGTCACATACTATTTGGGCAAGCAAATGGCTTGTTGCTAAAATCTTGCATCCCACCTGTTAAGGCACAATGTTAGATTGAAATAAAAACGAATCAGATTCTAATTAAGATAAGTGTTTCAATTCGGTTAAGTTTGACTAGGGGTGTATTAACATATCTGAATATGTGTTGCATGCGTGTTATTGCATATTTAAAAATATTTCAGTGTGAGCTATTTTCAAGGGTTTTATGGAAGTACGTTTTAATGTTGTATATCCAGCACGTCAAATTAGCTTCTTTTATTTGAATGTATAGAATACAGTTAGGTATAATTCATTTTTAGGTTGGCATCCCGTTGACAATCGAAATTCACACACATGCCTAGCAGATCTGTGTTAAAGAGGAATGTGGGTCTCTGCCATATCAAATGTCTTGGGTTTTCAGACAGCGGATTAAGGCCAGTGATAGCTGATCTTCAGTCTGGAGTCTCATTCGTGTATTATGATCTACCGGGACACCCAGAGGCCTGATAGGCATCTGTTACATCTGATTGAACGTCCATTTCTTCCCCTTTTCTCTCTCATGTGTCTAAAGTCCAGACGCCCTGTTCGGTGAATAATGGTGGCTGCAGTCACCTTTGCCTCCTGGCTCCTGCTCCCAAAGCCTCGAGCTGTGCGTGTCCCACTGGTATCAACCTACAGGCGGACGGAAAGACTTGCACTCACGGTAATGCCGAAAGTCCATGCCACTCAAGCCATCTCGAATATCTAAGGACCCAGCAATAACTGCTCATTCAGTAGCCTTAACTCCACAATTGAGATGAAATTTAATGAAATGGCTGCAGGTGTTCTTTGCTTTTGGGATTCCAGGTGACAATTCAGTCTAGAGTTTTTTGTTCCAAGGACAGGAGAATCTTTGAAATTTGAGGCTCATTTTGAGTTGCCTCAGGAGTTTAGGGGTCACCATAATGATGTGTCAGTGGTGATGATGTCATGGTGCACTGCATGCCTGAAGGTGAAAGTCACTGACTGAAAACCATTTGGTTGGTTTTCAATAAAATTCAGTAGTGGATTTGTCTCTTTTTGCTCAACTTAATTGCACTCTGACCATTGAATGCCTTCGATCAGCTTTGATTTGGGTAGGCTTGTTTAATTGAGACTTGCACTTCAGGTACAAAGGGGCTAAAGGCGCTTTTGACTTCATTCTGATTGAAACCAAGAGATGGCTTTCTCAACCACTTTTGAATTTGGCTGATTCTTGATGAAATCGTCGGACAGCAACGCAAAGTTGATTCTGCGCTAATTTGATATAGTAATAAATGTTTTATAAAATGCTGTAGATTTGTGTTGCAAATGAGACTCGATAAAATCGTCTATATTTTGACCAAAAAAAAGAGGTCTTCTTAATGATTTTCCAGCGAATTAAAGCAACAGTTTTTCAAAAATGGAAGAATAAGGAAAAGTATGGTATTTGGAATATATCTCCTTCAATGCTCTCAGAATCTTTACTTTTTTAAAAATAATTTTGTTTCTACGGTGGCGTATTGCATTCACTTGAAGAAAAAAAATCTACTCTGTTTTTCTGAATTAACGAGTTAATTTTTCATGAGAAAATTTTTTTTTGCTCTGTTTTTCTGAATTAAGAGTACATTTTTCATGAGAAATTTTTTTTTTGCTCTGTTTTTCTGAATTAATGAGTTAATTTTTCATGAGAAAAAGTTTTTGCTCTGTTTTTCTGAATTAATGAATTAATTTTTCATGGAAATTTTTTTGCTCTGTTTTTCTGAATGAAAAATTTTCCTATGAAAAATTAAGTCGTTAATTCAGAAAAACAGAGCAAAAACTTTTTTCTTATGAAAAATTAAGTCGTTAATTCAGAAAAACAGAGCAAAAACTTTTTTCTCATGAAAAATTAACTTGTTAATTCAGAAAAACAGAGCAAATACTTTTTTTTCATGAAAAATTAAGTTGTTAATTCAGAAAAACAGAGCAAAAACTTTTTTCTCATGAAAAATTAACTTGTTAATTCAGAAAAACAGAGCAAAAGCTTTTTTTCTCATGAAAAATTAAGTCGTTAATTCAGAAAAACAGAGCAAAAACTTTTTTTCTAATGAAAAATTAAGTCGTTAATTCAGAAAAACAGAGCAAAAACTTTTTTTCTCATGAAAAATTAAGTCATTAATTCAGAAAAATCGGAGCAAAAACTTTTTTTCTCATGAAAAATTAAGTCGTTAATTCAGAAAAACAGAGCAAAAACTTTTTTTCTAATGAAAAATTAAGTCGTTAATTCAGAAAAACAAAGCAAAAACTTTTTTCCATGAAAAATTATCTTGTAAATCTGATTCCGAGTAGATTTTTTTGCTTCAAGTGAAATGCAATACGCGACCGTATGTTTCCTATATTTTTTAAATGAACATATTTTAATGACAGTATATTATTTATCGAAGACATTTTATTTATCAAAACAATAAAAAAATAGTACATACATTGCTAAAGTGATTGTTTTGAACAAGTATTAACTAGAAATTATTAGAAACATTATATTAGCTAAAGTACTTGTATAAATAATATGTGCCTTTTGCCTCATGCTGCTTTTATCCTGTGTGTGGGGTAAAAGGGCCACCTTGTCCACCTCATATATTTATATGATTTTTAAACAAGAAAACGAGCTTTTATGATTTATTTTCACATCAAAATCTGTTGCTAGGTATAATTTAAACTGCAATAAGCAATACCGTGCATATTGAGGAAGAGCAAACATTAGCCATTAAAGACCTAATTGATTACTAATTGGTGCATCAAACAAGTGTCCTTGGAACTATTTTATATTTGATCACTTATAAATCAATGTATAATAATGGATTATGAGCATGCACATTCTAAAAGCAAATATATATTAACAACAAAAAAGTCATTTTAAATTGTCATAATATATATATATATATATATATATATATATATATATATATATATATATATATATATATATATATATATAGTGCTGTGTAAACGATTAAAATATTTAATCGCGATTAATCGCATTAATGCCATAGTTAACTCGCGATTAATCGCACATTTTTATCTATTCTTAATGTCTTTTGATTTCTTTTTGTTACATTTTTTTCTCATTTTAATGCTCTTATCAACATGGAAAAGTGGATTGGCTTGTTTAGTGCAAATGTTTTTTTTTAATTATTATTATTGAAAATAACATTGGAATAGTGTTCAATTTCACTCTAACATATATAGCCTAAATAATCTCTCACACAATGCAACACTGTCCATCAATAAAAGGGTGAAAGAAATACTGACGAGGTCCTGATATTGACGAGGGGTGGAGAATTTGCATCATCTGTGTTTGTGTGTGTGTGTTTGCTTGGCCATCATCAAGTGGTGTTTCAGGCTGGACGTGCTGCGATGATGATAGCTCAGTTCATAATGACAAAACATACAGATCGCTTTGGTCTTGTCAATGGGACAATTTGGCAACTTTATAAAAGTAAACTTTACATTCAGAATCTCATTGGCATCCATTTCGGCGTCTTGCGCTCGTCATCCACTCAAAACATAACGTTACTATTTGGCCGGCTCGCAAGCTGAAACGAGTGTGCGCGGCACAAAACGTCCTCGTGCTGCGCTCTGAAACCCATTCATTTCAATTGCTTGCGCCGCGCGAGGACGTTTCGTTGCTTCTTCGAACCAAAGCGCAAGCGGATCTAGCTAGACCGGAAACAAAACAACAGGCACGCCGCACACACTCGTTTGGGCTTGTGAGCCGGCTTTGAGTGGATGACGAGCGCGAGACGCTGAAATGGATCAGGACGCATGCCGCGTCCTGTTGCAAAAGTATGTGAAAAAACTACAAAGTTTGCTAGGACAAAAAGACCGTTAATCGCGCGATAAAAAAATTAACGCCGTTAAAATGGGTTTGCGTTAACGCCGTATAATAACGCAGTTTAACTGACAGCTCTAATATATATATATATATATGTAGTGTGTATATATATATATATATATGTATGTATGTATGTATGTATATATATATATAAATATATATATATGATTTTATATATATGTATATGTATATATATATATATATATATATATATATATATATATATGATTATATATATATATATATATATATATATATATAATCATTATATATGATTATATATATATGATTGTATATATATTTAGATATGATTGTATATAAATATATATGATTGTATATAAATAAAAAAGTTATTAAACTTGTTTATGAAAGGATTCCTTCATTATTATTCTCTCTTGTCTTACAGCAATGAACAGCTTTCTATCTTTGCACGCGGACAGACATCAGGATGATTTCTTTGGACATCCCATACTTTGCTGATGTTGTTCTGGCAGTCAGTGTGTCGATGAAGAACACGATTGCCATTGGAGTGGATGCCGATAGACGGTACAAGAAATTCTCAATATATAGACACATTTGCATATAACTCTTACTCGGGGGGAATCATTTTGGATATGTTCATGCTTCTGCAGGTAAAGTGTACTGGTCAGACAGTACATTGAAGAAAATCAGCAGAGCCAATATTAATGGTACAGAACATGAGGACCTTATTTCAACTGGTAAGGGACTTTATTAAATCTACTGTTACCCTCAAAACTATGCACAGTAATTGTATTAAATAACTTTTATCCAGTCGCTCAACTTTCATTGATTTTGAAGTGTTTTCCTTCTATTTCAGGTCTAATGACCACAGATGGTCTGGCAGTGGATTCAGTGGGCAGAAAAATCTACTGGACAGACACCGGGACAAACCGCCATTGAGGTTGCTAATCTCAACGGCTCAATGAGAAAAGTGCTGGTGTGGCAGAACCTGGACAGCCCGCGTGCAATCGCCCTGTTTCATGAGATGGGGTAAATGTTTTGCCCCACTGTTTTGACTCCAAACAATTCATGTCAGGGCAGATTTTATGTATATATATATATATATATATATATATATATATTAATTTTTTTTTTTTTTTTTTTGCAATTAAATAAAAATGTATTATAGTTCAAATTGATATTAAATGCAATTAGCTGAACTTTTGGTGTGCTTTTATACCCACTATTTCCCTAAATACTTCTATTTATGGTAAACTAAAATACACTTTAATGTAATTTATATTAAAACGCATGTCTTCTTCTGTCATATATTTAAGTATATTTGTAATTACGCATTTGTAGTGAAGTTGCAATTTAATACGCATGTTAACTTTAACTGTAGTAAGTTAATAAATACACTGCAAAAATGAATACGACTGAATATGTTAAATCTAATCAATAAAATTGAGGTAACAGATTACAATCAATATTATTAATTAAATTTAACAACTTAGAATTGTGTAATAAGTAACCAAATAAGCAAAGTAACCTAAAATAAGCAAAATAAAAAATATCGGAATAACAGACTGACATCAAAGATGAATTAAGACCTCTTTTTGTATTATTGCCATCATTGAAGACACCTGATGTTAACAAGCAGAATCACTGAAGGAGAAAACTGTAATTTTTAAATCACCATTATGGAGATCAGTGTGTTTTTTAGTTGGGCTCTTGACTCAAAGTAACACCAGGGATTTTTTGCTCTCGGGGTCCCCCTACAGTTGGGAAACAGTATTGTCCTCTACTACTGTCGTAAACTCTGTCATCCTACATGCACGCGCATTTGTTGACAACCTTGATTGCCCTGAACACTGTAGGAGGACGTCACATGCAGCATATTTCAGCATGTCATATGAATATCATTTCATGGGTTTCATTTTTTTTTCTAACGACAAATGATCACGATGCTCACGTTTACAAGCCAGCGTCATTAGTAGCCTAGTCTATTGGTTACAGTTTTACTGAATCTATAAGATACTTCAATGCAATGTTTGAGTGGTAGATAATAACCATATATCATCAATATTATAATATCAAGCTACCATAAATGAATCTGCAAATTTTACAAATCGATTTGCATTATAGCTTGAGGTAAGAAAAATAAACGAATAT
This sequence comes from Hybognathus amarus, assembly GCA_030378365.1. NCBI lineage: Eukaryota > Metazoa > Chordata > Actinopteri > Cypriniformes > Leuciscidae > Hybognathus > Hybognathus amarus. The sequence goes on from JAQIUQ010004412.1 coordinate 204,599, forward strand.
CACAGACATGTTAGGTATCCTAAAATATGATTTTGTGCATCTTATATATTTACTCGCAAGAATGTGAGCGCCTACCAAACTTGTACACACCGGTACGCATCGGCTTCGCCCCCCTCCTCCTCCTTCAGCTCACGGCAGATAACGCTGGCCCAAAGATGATCCTCGTTCTGCCTTTAATGCGATTACTTTCTCTTTTTGCTTTGCTCCGATAAAACATTTGCTTTCTTGTTTTTTTTTTGTGCTGCTTCAGTCATGACAGAGCCGTTGACTATAACATTTGGCTCATACGTCCGATTTTAAGGAAGTGAGAGTGGTGGTGGAAGTGACGTATATGCCATCAAGCAGTCGAATATTGTAGTTCTCTTTGTTCGCATGGTTACTACCCGGAACCCGACGTTTAAAAGTACGATTAAAAACGCTACAGACCCCGTCAGGCTATGGCAGACGTAGGGATGGGACGGTATGATTATCAATATTATCACGGTTTTGTTAAAATTAGATGAAAGTGTTTAAAAAGAACTGATACTCGCACTGAAAACATTTCAACAAGTTTTATAATTGAAAATCAACAAACAACAAATAAAACAAGCAGCTCTATGCAGTTTTTTAGGCAAGATTCTATTCTGGCGTTTCCTTCTTTATAATGCCCGTCGTCAATAGCAACGCATTATTACACAGCACACATCCATATAAAAACGGACACGCGCTCTCGTTTCATTCAAACACAACTTGCCGTCTTGCGTCTCCGGTTTTTGATTGTATTGAAAATGAAATCAGAGTTGATTTATTGTTTACAGAGTTTGATAATATTGGTGTTATATGTCTTGTCTGGACGATTGTTTTACAAAATGTATTTATAAACAGGTAAGATTTAAAACATAAGCTAATCTCTATCAATTCAATTTGTCCCCGTAATTATGTGGTAAAAATTAAATCGGTGTAATATGTGATGTGTCTATACATTACTATACCTTAAAATCTCACTCTTAATACGTTTTATTTGAAGTTGTTCGTTCGTCTTTGGCTCAAAGCCACTTGCTGTAAACTTTTCTTCACGGAAGCTTCACGTCTATTTCAAGTGAGTGACAAAGGGACTTTTGTAAAAGCCAAAATATGATCACACCTCAGATTTGGTCCTCTTAAAAGGCTGAAAAGTCTCCCGAGCACGGTCACTGCCTTCCGCCATTCCTTCTCAAATAGTAATTAAAAAAAAAAAAACATTGCATGCAGTGCGCGCCTGCGTCAGACTGGCCGACGGGATTTACAGTGAGTTATTAAAATCGCGATAATCAAACACGGTTTTTATGATAATTCAATTGTAAACGATAATACTAACTGTCAGTATATTTTATCGTGGTTTATCGTGAAACCGGTTATCGTCCCATCCCTAGGCAGAAGTGTCATTCAACCTATTGTAAGTTGATGTACCATCACAAAAGCCTTGGAAATATATTATAAAGGTTGAAAAGTACCCTGATGTTACTTTAAATCATTAACTTTAGATGTTGTTTGGCTGTTGTACATGAATTATAACCGCCAGATGAACAAATAGAAACGGTGATTTGATTGTGTTGGTTGTTTTAACATAATCATTAATTCACAATCATTTGACCTGAATCACTGACCTCTTTGTTTTTCCGATATTTTAAAAACGTATGTGTTTTTCCAAATTTTTTGTAAAGAAAAGTGTAAATTCTACTCATTTTAAATGGTTAACTTTTAAGTAATTCATTTGATTAATTGTTACTCAATTCTAATTTGTTACAAATAATATTGATTGTAATCTGTTGCCTCAATTTTATTGATTAGATTTAACATATTCAGTCGTATTCATTTTTACAGTGTATTACATTTAAAGTACTTTATATGTGCTTAAGTATGTTAGTCAACCCATCGAAATAAGTGTAAAAATGATTAAAGCAATTTTTTTTAAATGCACTTTAAAGTCAAACTTAATTTGACTTTTTTTTAAGTGTAATTAAGAGTGTTCGTAATGGTTCTCTTTAAGTACCCATAGGTGGCCTTTTATTTCATTAATATATTATCTGCTCAAACACAAAATACCCTCTTAATTTAAGTAAACCTCTTAGTGATTATAACTATGGGTTTTCTTAAAATAAGGGGATTCTTGCAGCTGGGGACAGGCACTGTATGTAATGATTTATACAAAATCTGCTTTTAGGTACATGTACTGGACCGACTGGGGTGAACATGCCAAGCTGGAGCGCTCCAGTATGGATGGTTCAGATCGTGTAGTTCTGATCAATAATAATCTTGGCTGGCCTAATGGACTTGCCATAGACAAAGCTGGTTCACAACTGCTCTGGGCTGATGCACATACCGAGGTTAGTGTATAGCAACGATGCACGTTCTTAATGAGCTTGAGTTCAGAAAGACTTGAAAGTCAGGTAGTCGTTTATGATAACAATCTGATTCGATTGTAACTGTATAGCCTGACAAATGAAATAATAGTCAGAAATATAACTTTTTTATGTAAAAGCGTATTAATATTTACCTACTAACTTAAACAACTTGCATGTGTTTGAGTATCATATGCTCAGCCTTTATGGTTTATACACTATGATATAGGAGAAAATGAAGAATGCTTGAATTGTGAATCAATGATATCATTATAACAGTACGACATTGATACTGTACAAAAGATAGTAAGTGTTAATCATGTTGATAATTTAGTATTGTAAATTTGCATTACAGATACATTTGGCTTTATGATAGTGTATTCCAGCTTTCAGTGTAACACCTTGTTCAAGTTTCCCTACAGAGAAATGATAAGACTTGTATAAATGCTAGCTGGTTGAATTAAAATAAATCTTTTTGAACCTTTAGCGGATAGAAGCATCTGATCTTAATGGTTCAAACCGGAAGACCCTGGTGTCTCCTGTGCAGCACCCGTACGGCCTCACTGTGTTGGGACCGCACATGTACTGGACCGACTGGCAGAGTCGCAGTATTCATAGAGCTGACAAGGGAACTGGAGCAAACACCATCACAGTACGCTCCAACTTACCTGGTCTCATGGACATCCAAGCTGTTGACCGCGCAAGACCTTTGGGTAGGTTGCAGTACAGTGGAGTGCAGTTATCTTGTGTTCATTCTCAAAGCCTTTCGCATTGTGCATCAAATAACCTTCATGTTTAAAAAAAACAAAAAACAGTTGACATGAAAAAAAAAAATCAGTAATTTTTAGAACCAAATTTGTTTTGGCATGAGCTAAAACCTTTAAAAAAATGTTAATCATTAATTGAATAAATCTGAAATAAATCTGATAAATAAATACTAAAACTGAAATCGAAATGATCAATTAAAGCTAAATAGAAAAAAAATGTAATAATAAAAATGAGAAACACAAAAAATTACTATTAATAAAATATAGATAAAAATGAAAACAATAGAGGGAATGCATTGACGTCACGTTCCCGCCGGAACAACCCCCTTCAGCCTGACTGAGTGGCAAAAGATCTGCTGCGTGACTGGATTTAATAGGGAAAACTGCGAAAATGCAACTAAAACGAACAATTTTATCAATTTAAACTATATGTTGGACTCAATATAGTGTTCCTTACAACCTACTAAAGATCCAGTGATCCATGGATATTGACATGCAGACAGGAATCGTGTTGCCTGACATTTCCTGATTTCAACGCCGGGGAAATAAAAGCAATATAGACGGTAAACATAAAGCAAATTTGCCCGTGAACGCTTTATATAAATACAATGTAGGTCTAAGGGTGATCACGTATATATCAGTGTTATATAGCCTATATCATATTCGTCCAGCCATAAAACTTTATAGTTTTTTTTTGGTCAGTGTTTATTAAGAAACATCCAATAATCTAGAATATGCAATGATAAATATTTAATTGATGAGTTGTTAATATATTTATATATATATATATATATATACATATATATATATATATATATATATATATATATATATATATAACAATTCAAAATATATGGGTATGGTTTTACAGCTAAATTCAGCATATTGACACAAAATGATAACTGCAAATCCAGTTATTTCCAGTAGTTTTTGTGAATTGCAGCGATCCATTTGCTCCTCTTTCTATAGCAGTCTAAAAAAATATACCTCCGATTTTTTTTTGTCAAATCTAGTTGTACAGTCAATCGCAAAGCTCTTTCCCACTTTATATGTGTTGTGTTTGTTTTTTGCGGCATTAATGCTGAAAACATATACAGCCGCTTAGTCTTTTTGCCACTCACTGTGAGAAACTGCAGGCACGTGACCGGACGGTGATGTCACGTGCATTCCCTCTATAAAAATTAAAGTATAAAAGTAAAAGTTACATTTAGATACAAAAAACGTCCTTATGTTTGAAATGATCAAATACTTCCAATAGATCTGGAGTCTACAAGATCTTGACCAGAAATTGATGCACCTCTTGATGGAAATCTTGTATTGTCAGTGCAACTCCAGCACTCTGTAAAGTTTTCACTGAATGTAAGATTTGGACTCTTTTTGTGCCAATTCATGTGTGAAAATGATTTTTCATGCTTCCTGCAAACCATTCTTTCACAATTTGAGCCTGATGTAACTTGGCATTGTCATTCTGGAATATGACTATGATGTCTTTCTACATGGTTGTTTAAAAAATGAAAAGCTTCACACTCCATCAATTAGGGTCAGAAGAACTGTTGGCAAACATATAACATGCTAGAAACATAATAATCACTACAATAATGATCCAATCATAGACTTTTAATTAGTTGCTTGTTTAAATCCAAAAAGCGACTTTTTTTGTCTTTCAGTAAAAGAAATATTAAAATAACGCTAGTATACAGTACACTCATTTTTGTCACAGAAAGTGCATGCTCTGTATCAACCTTTATATCCTTTTTTCCAGTAAATAATTACAACAATGTGCTTAAAGTACTTAAATAGTAGTTAATTGGTGAATAATGTTGTGCAGTTCAAGGCTTAGCAAAGCTTGGCATATAATAATACATATAAAATATAAAAAATTTTTGGCATGATCGTCCTTCCTGTTCCTGCAGGCTTCAATAAATGCGGCAGGAGAAACGGCGGCTGCACTCACCTTTGCCTTCCTCGGCATAATGTGACGTCTTGTGCTTGTCCCACGGGTATTCTGCTGAAAAGTGATGGAAGGTCATGTGACAATTTGCCTGAAACATACCTGCTGTTTTCGAATCGCATTCAGTGTCCGACGAATCTCTCTAGACACTAACGACCATACGGATGTGTACGTTCCTGTGCCCGAGCTGCAAAATGTTATTTCCTTGGACTATGACAGCGTGGAGAGGAAACTGTACTATACAGATGTGTCTCTGGATGTCATCAGGTATTATGTCTAATACTAAAATCAATCATTAGTCTTGAAATAAATATATTTTTACTGCAGTAGTGGCATGCTATCATTTATCCTGGCTTCCATCCTGGCATTTACTTCTATTTTAAATGCGATGTATTGTTAAGCTCTCTTATATTATTTACATTACAATATTTCATTGTTTTCAGACGGGTAAATTTAGATGGCAGCAATATGGAAACTGTGATCAGTCATGGTCTGAAGACCACTGATGGACTTGCTGTTGACTGGGTCGCCCGCAACATGTACTGGACAGACACTGGTCGTAACACCATTGAAGTGGCTCACTTAGATGGCACATCTCGGAAAGTTCTGGTGAATAACAGTCTGGATGAACAGAGAGCTATCGCTGTCTTTCCTAGCAAAGGGTGAGAAAGGCAAACATATTATCATTTACTTCCAGTTCTGTTGATTTATGGATTTCTATATATTTAAGGCCCCAATATAAACCTTATGCACCAGAGAAACAAGGGCGCCGCCATCTTTAGAATATTGTCTTTGAACTTCCGTTTTTGCGGTCGCTCTGTATATCTCTATGGCATCGCTGTTCCAGGAGTAATTAGCTTTTGAAGTGGATTTACTTAATGTAAAGTTAATGAAATAATGGGGGTTGTAATGTTTTAAGCAGATGTCTTAACAAAGGTCAGTCGACCAGGAACATTTTAAAACGAGCCGTTTCGCCGTGAGAATGCAAGGGTGCTGAAAAGGGGCGGGGCTACATAAGGTCTATACTCACGGTGAAGTTATTTTTCGTTCTTCTCTTATAGGGTTAGTTCACCCAAGAATGAAAATTAAGTCATTAATTACTCACCCCCATGCTGTACCAACCCCGTAAGACCTTCGTTCATCTTCGGAACACAAATGAAGATATTTTTTATTAAATCTGAGAGCTGGATCACTACTACATAGACTGCCTAAGGGACTGAAACTTGACGGCCCAGAAAGTCATTGAAGAAAATGTTTAAATATTTCATCTGACGACAGTGGCTCAACTATAAGCTTATCAAGTGACGAGAATACTTTTTGTGCAGAAAAAAACAAACAAAAGTAACGACTTTATTCAACTATTGCTTTTCTTCCTGGTAGGCCTGAGACGAGAGTTCAAGAGATGCGTCGTGGAAATCTCTTGAACTCTCATCTCAGGCCTACAAGGAAGAAAAAGAATAGCTCGAATAAAGTCGTTATTTATTTATTTTCCACACAAAAAGTATTCTCGTCGCTTGAATAAACTTATAGTTGAGCCACTGTTGTCACATGGAATATTTAAACATTTTCTTCAATGACTTTCTGGGCCGTCAAGTTTCAATCCCTTAGGCAGCCTATGTGGTTGTGATACAGCTCTCAAATTTAATCAAAAATATCTTCATTTGTGTTCTGAGTGTCCAGTGTGGCAGTTTATTTTGAAACGGGGCACGGTTCACGTGAAAAATTAAGAATGTGAAAGCCGTCATGCGGACCTACAGTACCGAACCCGAGACTACCTGAAGGAGGTGGTCTGGGTTCGGTTGCACTTGAACTGTGCCGCTATTCATGTGAATGTGAAAACATGGATTTTAACGGAATTAAGACTAGCTTCGACAGGCTGAACAGAAGAAATGAACTGGAGAAGATACGTCAAAGGTGGCAGAGCCACACGCATCTATTACGTAATCACCATGGACCAATAGTAGTTTGATTGTATTTACCAGACTAAGTAAACTTTTCTGGGAAGTTCACTTTGGTAAGCTGTTTCAAACTCATTAAACAAACTTATTGTGTTTGAAAGTACGTCAAACCAGTTCAAAAGTGACGCAACACTTGAGGTATATTGGGGCCTTTATGCATCTGGCAAATGTTATAATCCAAAGAGACTAAAGGTGTGTTCAAACCGAACGCGAATTTAATCACTTGCGCAGTAGATTACATACAAAGTCAATGCAAAGACGCGAATAAACGCATCATTCGCACTGGGCGTTGCGAATGACGCGAATTGGGCGACGCGTTTGCCGAGAATGTCTTCCACGCAAGTTGAAAAATTTCGAGGGAATGTTCAAGCGTCTAACTAGATGCGATAACAATAAATCCATATATGTTCAAACTTTAAGTGAATGAAGTTGACAACTGCAAGTTATAAAAGGGTGTGACACTCAAACTGTCCCGTTCAAACAACAGGTTACATACCATATTTAAGTTTCTATTAAATAGCTATATCTCCTTTCAAAGTTGTGAATTTATCTTATGCTCAACATTGGAATATCACAGTAAAACATTTGTAAATGAAGCTCAGTTTCCATCCCATGTGTTCAATCAAGCTAAAATTGTCACTTGCTGGGAAATTGCCACAAAATGTATGTAATAAAAATGAAAGTTGCTGCAGTCGAGGATCCACTGTGCCTCTTTAATCATAGATTATAAATTACTTGCGCCTTAGAGAGTGCAGACCAAATGTATTTTTGCATTTGGAAGCAGATACCTGTTCTTTGGGAGTGCAGTGGTGTGAGACAGTTCTTGGAGGTCATTATACCCAATTATTTTGATGACAGACTTTGGCTCAGGCATTTCAGAATGACTAAAACAACATTTTGAGATGCTGTGTGACGCGATTTACTCGCTGGTTAGTCCGGTTATTGGTCCACGATGGACCAATAGTAGTTTGATTGTATCTACCAGACTGAGTAAACTTTTCTGGAAAGTTCACTTTGGCAAGCTGTTTCAAACTCATGAAACGGACTCCAAACTAACTTATTGTGTTTGAAAAGACGTCACACCATTTCAAAATGACGCAACACTTGAGGTATATTGGGGCCTTTATGCATCTGGCAAATGTTATAATCCAAAGAGACTAAAGGTGTGTTCACACTGAACGCAAATTTAATTACTTGCGCGAGTAGATTACATACAAAGTCAATGCCAAGACGCGAATAGACGCATCATTCGCGCCGGGCGTTGCGAATGACGCAAATTGGGCGGCGCGTTTGCCGAGAATGTCTTCGCGCAAGTCAGAAAAATTGACGCGATAGACGCGTATTTGACGCTCTATTTGCATTCGGTGTGAACACACCATTACATTGCATTAAAGGCATGCAATGTATCAGTTCATGCATTCCCTGAACATCAAACCCATGACATTGGTGTTGCTATCACCATGCTTTGCTGTTTGGGAAGAGAAAAAGAGAAATGTCATTGTATTATTCAATCCTGAAATGTATTTATAAATCCCTTAGTCTAATTCTAAATGGACTATTTTACCCTGTGTTTGCATTTTCTATGTATTTTGTCTTTTTGACATGTAATGGTCTTTTGACAATTCAGGGCCGGGGGAGCTCGTCCTCAAATCATTGCACATTTGCACCGTACTTTCAGTTTCGGTTTTCAGTTCGATCAAGTGTTTATGTTCTCTTCTTTATATTGGATTATGAAATTAATAAACCTCCCCTTTCAATCAGATTGAAATTTAGGATCGAATAAGATGTGATTGAGCAGCCAATTTACTAATGTATTATTTGGGCACAATAAATAACATAACAGAGTTGTTTTGTCTGCCCAGCGCTTCAACCAGGCCGCGCGCGGAGGTGTGTGTGTTTGTGTGTGTGTCCATACATTAGACATACTGCCAGATCTCCGTTCAGAATCGTTTGGTTCATGGAAATTGGTGGTCTTGTTTTTAATATGTGGCTCCAGAATCACTAGCAAAGCATCAAACTGTCCCACTGACATTCTAAAGTAAATTTTGAATCGCTAGGGATAAATTCGCAACTCCTTGATAAGGAGGTGAAACTCTCCTTCCTCTCGGCGCAATTTCAGGATTGGATGGACATAATATTTTCTCTTTCTTCTCTTTTCAATAAAAGAGAGGGCAACAAAGTCATCCTCACTGCTTGACGAATCCATTTGGTATTTTTGCGTTTTTTACCCGCAAAGCATTAATAAATACGCATCGGACTCGGTGTGCAAGGTTTCTATGCGTGACAAATTTTTAGGCTGACGAACACGAAAAAACGTCATCCGAAAATGTCGTACTCAGTGTGCAATGGCCTTTACACACATGCATGTATGAGTAATATTATATTACACAATATACACATCTACTATATCACATCTATCTATACTATATCACATCATCATATTATTATTTTATTTCTATAATCTGGATATTACAGTTGGAATATTTTCTTGATGAATCTCTAAGGAAAATGGATGGTTAATTTTCTTTTGTTATTTTGTCTACGGGCAGTTGAATCTCGAATTCTGAAATTAGAATTAAGATTGCATTTATTTAAATAAATGAGAGAGTAAGTACTATAAATAGTTACTATATTTTTACTAATGAATGCTTTTGATAATTTTATTCTTTGGCAAGGTTCTTGTTCTGGACAGATTGGGGTCATATTGCAAAGATTGAGCGAGCGTACCTGGATGGCACAGACAGAAAAGTCCTCATCAACACAGATCTGGGATGGCCTAATGGCTTGACACTGGACTATGACACTCGCAGGTAAAAGAGGAGAATTCATTAAAAAGGGGAGAGTTTCGATGATGTTTTTATTGAAAGATGGCACACATGTATAAAATGGACCTTAAACCCATTAACCCAATCGACAAAATTCGAATGCACTTTTTTTGGCCACATAAACTTTCCAATGTTCCCTGTTGACTGCATAATGCCTTTCTGTACAAACCCAGTTTGGTCATTTTACTGCATTCTATGACCAGATTTGCTAAAAAAATTCACGCAGTGACCGCTGCATTAACAATAAATCCATATATGTTCAAACTTTAAGTGAATGAAGTTGGTTATCCAATCACATCCCTTTGTTTAGGCAAAGTCACGTAAGTTGACACATTGAGGGATTCATTTGGTTTCCATCGTTGGTGCGTTTATCTGCTTATCGGATAAAGTGATCTGCCTCAATTGAGTGTATACTTTTATAGAATTTAAAAAAGTTTCCTGCCTGATCTTGCTGTTTCCATCCAATGTGTTTTTTTTTTGTTTTCGTTTTTTTAGGTATCGCAAAATTCACATAAATATAGGTTGATGGAAACACAAATACTGACAATCCCTTTAATAGTTCTCACGCTAGCCACGACTATCGCTTGTGTAAAACGTAGTGACTGACTTAAGTTAATAGATGGCAAGTTTTTTTCACAGTTGACTCAACATACCTCCAAATAGCTCAACAAATCAAGCCCAAATGAAGAGATTTGCAAGCAAATAAGCCCAAATATGTGACCATATTCAGAAAATAAGACAAAAATTAAAGCTGCAAGCAGCATTTATCGGTGTTCAAGTTATTACATAATTAACCATGTTCCAATATGATTTATCATGATTTACCATGTCAAAATATGATTTACTACAGTTTAGTTCACACACTCATTTTCAACTTCAGGATCCAATGTGACAATTGTCATAGTCGTTTTGGACTAAATGTGGTTGTAAATGTTAAAAGATTGAATTGATCAAGTTATACAATGAATTATAGTTGAGTATTGTGAAAAAGAAATTAATTTAAACAGCAGTGGGCAGTAAAACACCTCTCATTGGCCACCTATAATCCGATCCTAACGAAAATTTGTGGAGATATACATCTTGTTCATCTTGTTTTTCTTAAAAACCGACATTCAAAATTATTTTAAACAATGAGCAATTTAGTACTTTACTGGCTTTTGACTGAATTTTGTCACAGACCACTATCTAAATGACCCTGTTACAGCCAACCAAAAGCAAAATTTAATAATTATTGATCTAGAGAGTCCAGAGAATAGGCCTAGACTGGTTTGGTCCCGATTGGGCAAAAAAACAAGGACTAGTTCGCAAAAGTGGGTTTTGGACAAAAATCGACATAACAAATGATAACTTGAGCCAGGGATTACAGTGGTGTAAACACATTGAAGCTAAGTCAAACGCTCTTAGGAGTTATGAGCAATTTAGTACTTTTGGTTGCTGTAGCGCCACCTATGGGCCAATTGGGATCATACTCTGACAGGTTCTCCTCAATTTGAAGCCCTACCATCTGACAAAGTTTCAGAGCTCCAGCCTTTACGGTTTGGGCTGCATGATGCGTTTTAGGGGATTTTTTCTTTCTTTCTAGCAAATACAATAGGTTTTCAGCACTTCGTGCTTGAACACCTGAAAAATCGCAACCAAGTGTTATTTATAAGTGACCAGAAAACCTTCTGCCAATGGCAATTTCCTGAAAAAGGCACCTTAGTTACTTTGGTCAAATCAAACAGGTTGGCATTCATGCTTCTTGTTCACAGTCATGTTTATCACTATCTCAGTCATCGTGATTTCAAGGGTAATGCACACCAAATGATTTTTGGAGATTCACTACCACATTTAAACACTCCTATCACTAGATTGAAGTGTGTATGTGGTCTGTTTTTGAAAATCATTTTGATTTAAAATTTTGTTCTCTTTCTTTCTTTCTTCAGTTTTACACCTACTGTAGCTATACTTTTTTCAATGCCACTTTAGCACTAACATCAACTGGCTTTGACTGTTCAGGTACTTTCCATGAATAGGGTACAGTTAGTTCCCGTTTTGGGGGAAATAAGGGAAACTAGCTACTGTAGTTCCGACCATTCATTTAGGTTACATTTACAAACTTACTTTAAAGCTACACTGTGTAACTCTTTTAGTTTTTTAATAGCTAAAAACACTTAGTTCTTTTAAAAATATGTGTTCTCATTAATGTATATTTACTTCGTTCAAGTAATAAAGTATTCTCATGAGTGTATAATATGCCATTGAAAATACATACGGGTAAGGGGTTCTAATGTCGAGTCGCCATGTTGCCCCTCCATCTTGAAAGTGCATTAGCCAAAGAGGGACATACCCGTTAATTCAAGCTTCACCTTTCGCGTTTACGTCTGAGTTAACACTCATGGACGAGGTCGAACTGGAAGCCATGTTAATCTTGGACTACATTGGCCACCGTAGGAGTTAAAATGAAATCGGAATTGAGAGGAACAGAAACTAATATTCACTGGATGGTCATATACCTTTTCACCGCTAGATGGGTTTAAAATCACACAGTGTAGCTTTAAGCGTTGTTTATACATTTTAATCATGACAACTCTCAAAATAAATGTACAAGGTTGTTATAGTTGACTAAAACTAAAATAATTAAGAAAATACTTTAAATAAAATAAACACAACCCTTTCCCCCTTTTTTGTCTATTTGTCAAGCAACATTTCTCATTTTAATTTAGTTTAACTTCAAATGACTAAAACTGAAATCAAATTCATAAAACTATATAAACAAAAAAAATCTAAATATAGAAAAATATTTATATAGATATTGTATATAGAAAAACAAAAACTACTACTAGATAAACAACTAAAAAATCCAATATAAAAAAAGGTTTAAAAATATTGAAAACTATAGTCGTATCTCAATTATACAAAAATAAAACTGTATATTTATAGTAGCATTTTGTTAAAAATAAACCTCAAGTAGGATTGCCTTATAAATTTATGTATAATATATATATTTATGTGCCATTTTCATTATAATAAAACATACATTACATCACAAATTGTGATTTTAACAATATTTCGACATGTCCTAAATGTTGATAATTGCAATGCTGATAAAATAGGCTTAATATCAACATTTTCTAAAGACACCACTTACTTTTGACTTTCTTCATTTGCTTAAAGATGTCTTCCTCAAAGCATTTCAGACTCTAATTTGTACCCTTGTCATGGCAAGTACCTTTAAACATTTTGGAGAATTATCACTGAATTATCACATGATTTCATGTATAGGATCTTTTGGGTGGATGCACACTTGGACCGCATAGAAAGTTCTGACTTGAATGGCAAACTGCGTCAAATTCTCATCAGCCCCGTCTCACACCCGTTTGCCCTCACGCAGGTACCTTTCCATATCTGATCCTCACCCTCACTTATCGACTCAATGTGTGTCACTCACACCACCCCACCTCCTGCTCCACTGACCCATCCTCTCTTCCACTTATGTCTCTGCATTTATAACATTAGCATGATGTTCTCTCCCTTTGCATCTTTCCATTTTCTGACCCTCCTTTTTCTTCCCATCTCCCCCCCCCCCTCTCTTTTTTTTTTACCCCTTTTTCTTTGTCTCCAGTTGAAACCGGTATACTCTCCTTTAACTCGTTTTCCCCGAATCTCACAGCAAGACCATTGGATTTACTGGACGGACTGGCAGACCAAGTCTATTCAGCGAGTAGATAAGCATACAGGTCGTAGTAAGGAAACCGTGCTGGCTAATGTAGAGGGCCTCATGGACATCATAGTGGTGTCACCACAAAGGCAGACTGGTAAGATTGACTTATTTGTCCTAAACTGGAGAGCTCAACATGTCTACATGTTTTACTTTGAAAGGGTTATTGTGAAAAAAAATACATGTATATTATTTTGCATACAATTCTTATGCATAGAACATCATATTTAAACATTTGGGAGATGCATCGTATCTTTAAAGGGATAGTTCACCCACAAATGTTGTTTTCACCTAACGTTGTTCCAAACCCATACAAGTTTCTTTCAAAATAAGAAGATATTTTGAAGAATGTTGGTAACCAGACAGTTGACGGCAGCAATTGACTTGTATAGTTTTTTCTTTTCCTATTATGGAAGTCAATGGCTACCGCTAACTGTCTGGTTACCAACATTCTTCAAAATATCTTCATTTGTGTTCAACAGAAGAAAGAAACTGTTAGAACCCTATATTAAGCATCTTTACAGCAGTGGTTCTCAACCCTTTTGACCCTTAAAATGGAAGATTTCTGCTAGAATCATGACTAAAAACGCATGGGAGTATTGATGTATTCAATTTCAAACATTAAAGTTTTAGTAATTTAGTCTTTTTTCTTCATTTGTTTTTTAATATATATTTTTTAGCTTTAATTTATTTTGATTTTAGTGATTTTAGTACTTCAACTTATTTCAGTGGGTTGCCAAGCTTTTTTTAAATGTATTTTTTAGTAAGTGTTTAGTTTTGTTTTCTAGAAATTTGAGTAACATATGCCTATATTCATCAGAATTTTGGCCTATGTAAACATATTTCCATTGGAAGTGAATATTTATTTATTATTCACAACTAAATTTTGTTAATTTAAGAAGTTTAAAGATATTTGTTCTTCAATAAAAGCAACAGTTTTGAAAAGGGATTTTTTTATTATTTCCATTTTAATTTAATTATTCAACATTATTATATTATTATGTTGTATAAGAAATTTATTTTCTATTTATGTCATGTTTTTTGTTAAAATAATAAAAACATCTAGTTTAATATTTGTATTTAGATTATGCTTTGATTATTTGGTCCCACTTTATATTAAGTGGCTTTAAGTACTATATACTTACATTGAAATTAATAATTTGATACAATGGACTTATTGTGTACATACATGTTTTTACATTGTACTTATATTTTAAAAATACCAGCATGTAATTACAGCTATAATTACTTTACGTAATTACATTTGTAATTACACAGTTGACCCATCCCTCACACCTTAACCTACCCTTAAACCGAACCCATACCACCACACCTGTCCCTACCTTACCCATATCACACCTCAATAGCAGCAAAAGTGTTTTACAATACAACAGGAACACAATAATACATTGTACTTATTGTTCAATGTAAGTACATAGTATGTAAAGCCACTTAATATAAAGTGGGACCGATTATTTTAATATATTAGTATTACATGAATTAACTAAATACTTTTTAGTCATCTTGAGAACGCCTGGTTGAGAATCACTGCTATTTATAGATTTCAGTCATGTGATGCCACAGAGACCTGGATGGGAAAACATGAATAGAACTGCAACACAGACCTATGAATATCCCATCTCAAAAGAAGAAAAACAAAAACATGTGAACAAAATCCAAGTTTTAAGTGCTTGTGATCCATAAACAGTATTTCAACCTCTAAAAACAGTGGTACGTTCTGAAACGCTTGACGTGAAAGTGCTTTAAAATACTGAAACATTGATAATAAAAGATCAAATTTATTTCATACTAATATACAGGTGAGCAGATGAGCCCAGAATATGAATGCAATACGCTGAATGGTTTAGCATTTTCTTTATAATGGTTCATCTGCTTGCCTGTATAATATGCATCATCAGTAAAATGTATACTGAATTTGATCTTTTAATATCACTGTCTTCCTACATTAGTTCTTATCATAAACCTGGTAAAAAATGACTGGCGGGCAGTGGAGGAAAGCCTTGTTTTGCCCTCCAGGTGGGCTTTCCTAACGTCATGTGAAAACTATGAATGCTGCAACATTGGCTGTTGAATTCCATTTAAAATTGAGAAATTTCTTCTCGGAATGAAATTCTGACTAAATGATATTTGTGTTTGGATTCTCTGGGGAAATGTTATATATATATACACTCACCGGCCACTTTATTAGGTACCCCATGCTAGTAACGGGTTGGACCCCCTTTTGCCTTCAGAACTGCCTCAATTCTTCGTGGCATAGATTCAACAAGGTGCTGGAAGCATTCCTCAGGGAGTTTGGTCCATATTGACATGATGGCATCACACAGTTGCCGCAGATTTGTCGGCTGCACATCCATGATGCGAATCTCCCGTTCCACCACATCCCAAAGATGCTCTATTAGATTGAGATCTGGTGACTGTGGAGGCCATTTGAGTACAGCGAACTCATTGTCATGTTCAAGAAACCAGTCTGAGATGATTCCAGCTTTATGACATGGCGCATTATCCTGCTGAAAGTAGCCATCAGAAGTTGGGTACATTGTGGTCATAAAGGGATGGACATGGTCAGCAACAATACTCAGGTAGGCTGTGGCGTTGCAACGATGCTCAATTGGTACCAAGGGGCCCAAAGAGTGCCAAGAAAATATTCCCCACACCATGACACCACCACCACCAGCCTGAACCGTTGATACAAGGCAGGATGGATCCATGCTTTCATGTTGTAGACGCCAAATTCTGACCCTACCATCCGAATGTTGCAGCAGAAATCGAGACTCATCAGACCAGGCAACGTTTTTTCCAATCTTCTATTGTCCAATTTCGATGAGCTTGTGCAAATTGTAGCCTCAGTTTCCTGTTCTTAGCTGAAAGGAGTGGCACCCGGTGTGGTCTTCTGCTGCTGTAGCCCATCTGCCTCAAAGTTCGACGTACTGTGCGTTCAGAGATGCTCTTCTGCCCACCTTGGTTGTAACGGGTGGTTATTTGAGTCACTGTTGCCCTTCTATCAGCTCGAACCAGTCTGGCCATTCTCCTCTGACCTCTGGCATCAACAAGGCATTTCCGCCCACAGAACTGCCGCTCACTGGATGTTTTTTCTTTTTCGGACCATTCTCTGTAAACCCTAGAGATGGTTGTGCGTGAAAATCCCAGTAGATTAGCAGTTTCTGAAATACTCAGACCAGCCCTTCTGGCACCAACAATCATGCCACGTTCAAAGTCACTCAAATCACCTTTCTTCCCCATACTGATGCTCGGTTTGAACTGCAGGAGATTGTCTTGACCATGTCTACATGCCTAAATGCACTGAGTTGCCGCCATGTGATTGGCTGCTTAGAAATTAAGTGTTAACGAGCAGTTGGACAGTTGTACCTAATAAAGTGGCCGGTGAGTGTATAAATCTTCTGTGCGTCCAAAACAGTGTTTCCCAGCCCTGATCCTGGATCCCCTAACATTACTGCACATTTTGTATCTCCCTGTTCAAACAAATATGATTCAACTCATCAGCTCTTTAGAGGAAAACCTGAAATGTGTGCTTCAGATATGGGTGATGTCCAAAATGTGTCCTGGACCAGGAGCTGGAAAACACTAGTCTCATTTATGGTCTTTTGTTTGATTTAAATACAAAGAATGTTACCTATATAGTGTAGTTTAATCATATGTAATATAAGTTTAAGATATTTTTTAGATTGTTATTGGTGCATGAACAGTGAGCACAGTAATGATGAATAAATGTTCTAGTCGCCATTCAAATATAGTAGTAACATTTACAATCCTTTCTTTCAAGGCACAAACTATTGCAGTGTGAATAATGGGGGTTGCACACACTTGTGTCTTGCGAAGAGCAACGGTTTTGTGTGTGCGTGTCCAGATGAGCCTGACAGCAGACCCTGCTCTACAAGTGAGTCCAACAGTGAGATGACACAAATTATTAATTATGTTAATGATGTGACTGCGTTTACATCTACCACATTACCATTTTAGTGGTATGTATATAGTATTTATTTTAAAATGGCTTTTATTTTTATTTTTTCAGTTTTCAGTTTATTTTTTCAAGTTTTTTTTTATATATATATTGTGATTTAGCTTTTATTTCTTTATTTAATTTAGTAATTTTAGTACTTCAACTTATTTCAGTTAGTTGCCAAGGAAACTAATTCTATTTTTAAGTTTTTCATGCATTATTTTTGTAATTAACAAAACTCTTTCAGTTTTGTTTTCTAGAAATTTTATTGATAGCTTACATATGCCTGTATTTCATAAAGTGAATATTCATGTATATTTGCATGTCCTTTATTATTAATTATTTATTATTGACCCTAAAACTGTATTCTGGACAAATGTGGGCAATTTAGTTTTGATTTATTTTTGTAAAATACCTTCCTTGATCTGAGCGGTACAAGACTTGGCTACTTTTCCTAAGTTTGCCTCCTGAACACATAATTGTTTTTGACTCAATTCTACAATGTTAAGTGGGTGAAAAACTCCTTAATCTTGTATTTGGGTCAAAAATGGACACCCATAGAAATGAATGGGAAAAACTGTAATTTAGAGCATTCTAAAATAAGCCAAAATAAGACACCAGGTGACAGAAAAGTCACTTCATCTTTAGGTTTCAGCTCTAAGAACTTATTGGAATGATATTTGAATGTAGTTTTAAAAAACAAAAAAACATAAAAATAAGCATAATTTACATAGAAAATATTACTTTTTTAAGTAAATAAATTCAAAAATACCCCCAAAAATAAAATAAAAAAACATCATAAATGTATAGGCATAACTTTATCGAAGACAGTGATATAACATTTATAATAAATAAAAAGTCCTCTGTGCCCACATTTGTCCGCAATTATAGGATTAAGGGCTATAAAGTGAAAACGGTTTGAAGGCTACTACATTAGCATAAATAGCAATTATCATTATTCCAATTCCGCCCAGTGTTATTTTTGTCATCGAGATACTATATTTTATCAAGTTAGTTGAAATTAGTTTTTTAAATATTAAATATTATTTTAAGTGGAATTTTAGTTAGTTTTATTCTTTTATTTATTTATTTATTTTTCATTTGTAATAGTCTTTAGTTTTTTTATGTCTAATTATTAATTATTATTTCAGTTTTGGTTTATTTTAGTACATCAAGTTTCAAATAACCATCCTATGTTATAATAACCCTGATTCTATCTCTGGACTAGTCTCTGGTTACATTCCCACGGCACCTGAGAGGGCACCATGGGTACTCAGGCCCCTAAAAAACTCCCCACAGAGAAACCTCACAAAGGCCTGTCGGTCAAGTGAGTCAACTGCAACCATCCAGTCAAAAAAAGTTTTCTTTAAAAGAATGAAGTCAAATCCCATCACTTTCCCCTTACAGTTGTACAGATGCAAGTCTCAATCCAGAGGACTGCTCTCAGAATCATGTGGTGTCTGCACCTCGGGGTAAATGCATTACAACTCTGTTGTATAAGAATAATAAACATAATGAAGCAAGTGTGAATGAACATTTACATTTTGACCATTTCTATAAAGACGAGAGCCCTCATATCAGCTACGTGATTGGCGGAGCTCTGTCAATTTTGGCGATCCTGATACTCATAGCTGCATTCATTATTTACAGGTTGGTCTCTGGGTTTTATGAAGCACTTTCATGATTTTATTTTTATTCTCATCTGCTCATACTAATTTTGTTGTTGTTTTTTGCTTTCCAGGCACAAAAAATCCAGAGTTTGCAGATCCAGGAGTCAGCAACTTGACTTACAGCAACCCTTCGTACAGAACTTCAACACAGGAGGTTAAAATAGAAACGGCCCAGAAACCTGCATTAAACAACCAACTGCGATATAAAAAAGAGGTATTTATTGTTGTTTCCGTTTTCACCTTCACGTTTGGATGAATGTAAATTGTTGTTGATTGGTACATCTGCCAAGTCAAGTCACCTTTATTTATATAGTGCTTTATACAGTACAGATTGTTGCAAAGCAGCTTTATGAAAGGAAAATAGTTATTTTGGCTGTTCATGACTGACATAATTGTTTTTGTGAGCTGTATTCGGTTCCCACTCATCTTTTTCCCCATGTTTTCCACGGCAGCTCAATCATCCTTACAACTCCCTTTCTCCTTTCATCTTTTGACATCCCCTTTTATTTTCATCAGAATGGCAAACAAGGTAGTCATAAAAAATTGGGAAAATGGATGCTTCCCTAATTTGAAGTCAGCCTTGTGATTGTAATCAACTGTTATGCTCAGTCTAAAATCCAGCATCCCAACTTTTTCTTCATGCATGTAATCAGTTTGAAAAGAATTTCTGCATGGACGTGCAAGCAAGATAGCATTTCTAGATGTTACTAAGATGATGAAATGATATAAAGAAGTATTTTCTTAGCCTATTCTGCCTGAGGTAGCATGAGTTGTGAAACTTTTCTTTTGAAGTGCAGTGGTGTTTTTCTTTATTCTTGAAGTCAGCATGAAATCAAAATGTACCCGATTTACTTTGTTAGTGCATATTACTAGCCTTGTGGTGAACAATTCATCCCATACAAGTTGATTCTTTGCAATCTTTGATCAAAATCTGAAAATGTACTAGAATAGCCTTTTTTCTCTGATGACGTCAATTTGACAGTTTAGGTAGAACATTCTCTCCAGCTGAGCCCAGTTTTACAAGATCTTATACATTTTTCTTATTCAATATTCCGTTTAACTCTGAAAAGTATGTCACAATACTAAAGTCGGTCGCAACTTGTTCACTGTGACTTTAAAGGTGCAATACCTAAGATTTTTGCATTAAAATATCCCAAAATCACAAGGCCAGTGTTATATATTTAGTTAAGATGATAACTTACAATATTCCAAATGTTTCAAGCAATGTTTTAAAATCGCGAGAAAATTGAGATTTTAACAAAGTCCAGTATCGCACACCGGACGCGCACTTTCTCATCACTATATGGCCAGCAATATTGTTATGTTTAATGACATGAAAGGAAGATAATGTCTGTTCTGTGTTATGATTGTACTGTACAATTAAATACAATCGTTGCTGAGTCTGCAGTCTGAAAATTTTACCTCAGAACATCCGTTAACTGAATGAATTGAGAATATCACCTGAAAAATCTAATAACATCAGCAATTGTCATTCAAGCAGCTGATTTCTGTAAATGAATGCAAAACTAAATGCATATTGCAGCATAGGGCGAAGTCAGGATCCATTAGCAACGATTTGACTTCAAACCCTCTTCACCATAGCTTCGTCCAGTGACTCGTACAGTAACATCTGTGATAACTAATTTACTTTTAAACCTGACTTTTCTTGCGGCTATTTCAGTTTAATGAAAAACAAGCATGTCATTAAACGCAACATTTATAGAAATCGAACTTTACCTCATTCATGACAACTAATTTTCGATTCCCGTCTGACTGATTTATCCACGGTGGAGTTGAAAACAACAGTTCCCATCATTCCGCGTTCCTCCACGTCGTCATCAAGCAAAGCCGTTGTTGTTGTTTTGAATGTAGCGCCCTCTAGCGACATGCCAATCTTAGGTATTGCAGCTTTAATGCCATATAAAAAGACATACTGTGGCTATGTCCACATTAATCCGGATAGATTTGAAAACAGGGTTTTCGTTTAAAGACGCTCTCCGTCCACACTAGCGTTTTCAGGCGTTTTCCGACGTTTCAGTGTGGATGAGAAACTTCTAAATTCACTTTACTGCGCATGCGTGAAACTTCACAAAAGGTCACTGAGATGATACAGATGGGAAAATAAATAATAATGTTCTCGCACAATAACAGGATAATTTTATTTAGCAAAATATCTCACAATCATGGATGTGTCCAGGTCGCATTCAGTCACCATATGTTTGGTCTAAAACGCAACTAGTCTCCTGTTTTGCCGCAGGACAGCAAATGTGAGTAGGCTACATTATCTGTCATCTTTGCAGTACTGTGCTATGAAGAATAACATAGAAAGTAACATATTTTATCAATAGTGTAAAAATGAACAACACATAACAGGCACAATACCGATAAACATGAATATATATTGGTACTACATGGATCACATGACTAAACTTAAGTCATCGTTTTGAAATACCTCCGGTTTCACTGTCCACACTACAACGCGAAAACCGCGCTTTCAAATTTATCCACTTTGGAGAGCGTTTTCCAAACGATATGTTTTTGTTGACTTAAAACGGCGTCTCAATGTGGACGGAAGGCCAAAGCGGAGAGAAAAATATACGTTTTCAAACGAAAACGTATTAGTGTGGACATGGCCTGTACTGTTTAATATCACCATTAAAGGAATAGTTCACTTAAAAATGGAAATTCTGTCAGCATTTACTCACCCTCAAGTTGTTTCAAACCTGTATGAGTTTCTTCTTCTTGCTGAAACACAAAAGAAGATATTTTGAAGAATTTCGGTAAGCAGATTGTTGATGGATCCCATTGACTTCCATAGTAGGAAACAAAAATGCTATGGAAGTCAATGGTGTAGTCGACTGTCTGGTTACTGACATTCTTCAAAATATCTTAAGTAAATGATGATAGAATTTCCATTTTAAGTGAACTATTCCTTTAAGCCCCTAAACCAGAAAATGTCAAATTATAGAAGTAAAAGGGTTGTAATATACTAATAATAACATACTTTTGAAAAGTGCACATAGCTGTATTTTATTGAATGTGCACTTTTGTGTATTTCAAATCTTAAAAGTGTATGCTTGCAGAAGGAGTAATAACAAGGAAATAAAAGGCCACTTAAAGGAACACTCCGACTTTTTTGGACTTTGGCTTATTTAGCATATCCCCAGAGTTAGATAAGTCAATACATACTTTTTCATCTCAGTGCGTGCTGTAACTCTATCTGACGCACCCACCGCTAGCCTAGCTTAGCACAAAGACTGGATGTAAATGGCTACAGCTAGCATAATCCCAATAAGTGACAAAATACCGCATTTTTTCCTATTTACAAATAACAAGGTAATATGAGAATATGAGTAATATGTCTCATATGACCTTGTGATTTGTACAATTTTGATGGTCACTTATTCGGATTACTGTGCTAGCTGTAGCCATTTACATCCAGTCTTCGTGCTAAGCTCAGGCTCACTGATTAGATTGCAATCAAACAGAGTTACAGCACGCACTGAGATGAAAAAGGTATGTATGGACTTATCGAACTCTGGGGATACAGTGAATAAGCTAGAAGTCCAAAAAAGTCACAGCGATTCCTTTAAGTGTATTAAAGAGTACACTTTCAAGACTTTTGTTAACACGTAAGTACTCTTGTAAAGTGCAATTAATAATGTCAGATTAAGTTACTTTAAAGTACATTTTAAAGGGTAAGTTCACCTAAAAATTAAAATTCTGTCCGTATTTTCTCACTCTCATGTTGTTCCAACCCTGTAAGACCTTCGTTCATCTTCGGAACATAAATTAAGATATTTTTTATTTAATCTAAGAGCTGGATCACTCCTCCATACTAGTCCATAGACTTCTTGAGGAATTGAAACTTGCTGGCCTCAAAGTTATTAAAGACATCGTTAAAATAATCCAAGTGACTTCAGTGGCTCAATCTTAAGTTTATCAAGTGACGAGAAAACTTTTTGTGCGCAAAAACAAACAAAAATAACAACCTTATTTCAACTATTCATTGACTTCTCTCTCTGCCTCGAGTCAGTTTACTAGTTTAATAGCGTGAGCTTCTGTTTTTGTACGTCACACGCATCACTCACATGACCAGGCGTCGGCCAATAGTGAGCCTACTGTGTGACGTAGCTCTCGCTATCACACTACGTTAACTGACTAGAGGTGCATGAGAGAAGGAAGTAAATAGTTGAAATAAAGTCGATTATTTTTGTTTGTTTGCGCACAAAATGATTCTCGTCGCTTGATAAAGTTAAGATTGAGCCACTGAAGTCACTTGGAGTATTTTAACGATGTCTTTAATAACTTTGAGGGACGGTAACTTTCAATTCCTCAAGAAGCCTATGGACTGAGTATGCAGGAGTGATCCAGCTCTCAGATTTAATCAGAAATATCTTCATTTGTGTTCTGAAGATGAGCGAAGGTCATAACATGAGCAAAGGTGGTGCCAAGGTAACATGAGGGTGGGTAAATACTGACAGCATTTTAATTTTTCAGGTGAACAAACCCTTTAAGTCTGTTTAAGTACATGTATTTTGATGTGTTGACTAACATACTAAATCACACGTGAAGCACTTGATTATAGTTTATGTGAATGTAGTGTTTAAATGTAGTAAATTGCATCTTACAGTATATATTTAAATTCATGACATACACGTTTCAATACAAATTACATCAAAGTATATTTATTTTAGTTTACCAAAAATGCTTGTCAGTGCAATGTACTACTTTTTTTCACGATACTTATCTCCAAATTGAGTTTAAAGTCAGTTCTAATGGCAGCTGAATGTCACCTGTAGGTCCAGGGTGTTGGGGATGGAGGTTACACTAAAGAGAAGATCCGCATCGTGGAAGGCGTGTGTCTGCTCTCAGGAGAGGATCTTTACTGGGAAGACTTGAGACAGTTGAAAGTGTGTCGAGGAGCTGGGCTTCACACCTGCATGCGCACAGATACCGTCTTCGCTTCAGGCAAGCTCCGCCTCTCTGAATGATGGAGAAACTGAACAGCTGCTGCAGGGCGACCAATCAGAGTGCTCGAGTATCAACACCACCCTTGCCATAACGGCCCAACATCATAGTGCGCATCCCGACACCGGCTGGGTCCCGAACCGTAAAGCCTCTACTGAGAGCGAAGTGTGAAAAATGTATGAACAGACGCGGTCAACATGGAGGCAGACATATACGGGGAAAACAGAAACGTCATTGGCGGTTTCACTTAAAAATTTGCCTGTAAAAGGCTTGAATGCACACTGTCATTGGAAGTAAAACAGGTAGGTACAGTCATATGTGAATATATATATATATATATATATATATATATATATATATATATACATATATATGCATATGTCAAGCAGCTGGTACATAGGAAAGCTAACTCATAAATACATCAACAGCCAAATGAACTGTAAATAGATTTGAGACGGACCTCATACTTGAAAGTTTCCTTTGCATTACTCTAAACGTCAATAATACGTGACATTCTGGATTGGGATTGCCTCTAATGTCTTCTGCTCTCTCGCTTTGGACTGCGCAACGCTTTTTTTGTCCTTTGAACTATGGAGAAGGTCACAGCACGCTGGAGTCAAAGAACAGGCCTTGTGAGTAGGAAGAAAAGAAACACTGACTGATATTTTGAGCCTTTTTGTACACAAGAGAAACTCTTTGAAGTAAACTGCTTTTTGTTTCTAATGCAAGCTTATATTGTCTGTTCATGGACTATCAGTTTAGGAAATGCTCAGCATCCAGCTCTCATCTTGTCATGATAAAAATGTATTTATGAACTTTCTGTACTTTGGATTGGGTTTTTAATGTTTTATTCTTTTGAAGTAGTTTTTAAAAGCGTTAGGACTGTTGAAAGACTCATTCACAAAACCTTGTGATGGTGCCAAAGGACAGAATTTACACACTCATGAAGAATCACACTGAATAAATTACAGTCCATTTTTTAAGAGATATTTTGACAGTTATTAAGATGGTTAATTTGTCAAAGATGAAGCCACTGTATGTCTATATAATATATATATATATATATATATATATATATATATATATATACATATATATATATATATATACATATATATATATATATATATATATATATATACACTACCGGACAAAAGTTTAAGATCGGTAAGATTTTTTATGTTTTTAAAAGAAAGTCTCTTCTGCTCACTAAGGCTGCAATTTTTTTTTTATAAAAAAATACACAAAAAACACAGTAATATTGTGAAATATTATGACAATTTAAAATGACCTTTTTATGTTAATATATATTAAAATGTAATTTTATTCCTCTGAAAAAAAGGTGATATTTTAGTATCATTACTCCAGTCTTCAGTGTCACATGATCCTTCACAAATCACTCTAATATGATGATTTTATGCTCCAAAAACATGTATGATTATTATCCATGTTGAAAACTGTTTTTTTATATTTTTATTTCAGGATTCTTTGATGAATAGAAAGTTCAAAAGAACAGCATTTATTTAATTAGAATCTTTTCTAACATTATAAATGTCTTTACTGTAACTTTTTATCAATGTAACTCATCCTTGATGAATAGAAGTATTGATTTCTTATGTTTTTTCACCAAAAAATAAAATACAAATTCTTATGACCCCAAACTTTTTCAAGGGTAGTGTTTAATGTAACAAAAGCTTTCCAGTTTCAGATAAAAGCTGTTCTTTTGAACTTTCTATTCATCAAAGAATCCTGAAATAAAAATGTAAAAAACTGTTTTCAACATGGATAATAATCATACATGTTTTTGGAGCATAAAGTCATCATGTAGAGTGATTTGTGAAGGATCATGTGACACTGAAGACTGGAGTAATGATGCTGAAAATTCAGCTTTTTTTCAGAGGAATAAATTACATTTTAATATATATTAACATAAAAAAGTCATTTCAAATTGTCATAATATTTCACAATATTACTGTGTTTTTTTGTGTATTTTTTATCAAAAAATTGCAGCCTTGGTAAGCAGAAGACTTCTTTAAAAACATAAAAAATCATACAGATGTTAAACTTTTTAGCCAATACATGTATATATATTTATATATAGAACATCGATTCTTGGCATTTCTTGTTTGATGCTAAAATATGTTCTGAATTTATATAGCAAACAAAACAAAAACAGCCAACCAGAAACTGTAAAGCACCTTGCACTTGCACATGATTTACGCGGTCTATGAAATTATAGGGCTATGCTAATTGTGTAGGTGAAATGCAATTGACTGGGTGAATGTCACAAAACCTGTCAGGATCATGTCCAGGTCATGTTTCCCCCAAAATGAAAAGGAAAAAAGAGTGAGCCCTTTTTTTTCATTACTCTTAAGCGCCGTATATTCTCATTATTGGAATATATTTAAATTGTGTTAATGAGAATCCTATTTGAGAATAAGTAGCTTGAGGACCATGTGGAAAATGTTGTTGAACTGTCATGGAAAGATTCTCATATATCAAAAGTCACGGCTAGCTGTGCATTGAACTATTTTAAGGCAAAGAACCAACCGACGTAAATCCCTTAAAGCACAGCTAGCCGTGGATTATCCTGCTTATACCATGGTTATTTGTCAGCATTGAAAGTGTCAGCAAGTGGTTATTGATATTTGACTGTAAGGGTCGGTTATTTTTATCAGTTAGATAGTTCTAGCATTTTGTCTGCTTAAAATCACAAACAGAGATAAAGTGGTGCGTAACTTTACATTTATTTGAAAGAATGAGGCGTTTATTTGCATTAAAAGGTTAGTTCACCCAAAAATGAAAATTCTGTCAGTATTAACTCACCCTCATGTTGTTCCAACCCCGTAAGACATTTATTTTTGATAAAATCTGAATTGAAACTTGACGGCCTCAGAAAGTTATTAAAGACATTGTTAAAATAGTCCAAGTGACTACAGTGGCTCAATCTTAAGTTTATCAAACGACGAGAAAACTTTTTGTGCGCAAAAAACAAGAAAAATAACGACTTTATATAAACTATTAATTTCTCTCTCTGCCTCGAGTCAGATTACTAGTTTAATAACGTAAGCTTCTGTTATTGTACATCACACACATGACCAGTGTCGGCCAATAGTTGAGCCTACGTGTGACGTAGCTCTACGCTATCACACTACGTTAACTAACTAGAGGCTCATAGAGAAAGAAGTGAATAGTTGAAAAAGTCGTTATTTTTGTTTGTTTTGCGCACAAAAAGTGTTCTCGTCACTTGATAAAGTTAAGATTGAGCCACTGAAGTCACTTGGACTATTTTAGCAATGCCTTTAATAACTTTTGAAGGACAGCAAGTTTCAATCCCTCAAAAAGGCTATGGACTAGTATGCAGGAGTGGTCTAGCTAAAAAAAATCATCAAAAATATTTTAATTTGTGTTCCGAAGATGAATGAAGGTCTTACGGGGCTGGATCAACATGAGGGTGAGTGAATACTGACAGAATTTTCATTTTTGGGTGAACTATCCCTTTAAATATCGAGAGAGAGATGTGTGAATTACCCGCATCTGTTCAGCTGTGAGTAGGGTTGGGTATCGTTTGAATTTGAACGATTACGATTCCTTGTTTCGATTCCGGTACTTAACGATTCTCGATTCCGATTCTTTTAAGAGGCAGGGTCAAAAAAGTTTAGCTAACCAACGGTCTTTTTGAAGGAAATACTCCTTCTGTCACAAATACGTTTTTGTCACAAATTTTGCATTTTGCAGAGATTTCGTTATTTTTAGAAAAGTGAAGCCACACTTTGGACCGCCGACATAAGCTACTCATGTTCGACTCTCACGTTTATGCCAACACTTCCGGTAAGCGCTTCTTCGTTGGTGTTGTTCAGCGGTTTCTTCTTCCGAGTTGCGGACTGTGAATATCGAAACTTAGGAATTGAAATTTTAACTTTTGAACGATTCCGGGAAAAATGAAAAGTTAGTCCCGGTTCCAATCGATGCTCGAATTCTCGATACCAAACCCTAGCTGTGAGTTTAATTCCGTAAAAAACAGTGACTTAACCCCTTCATTGCTAAGAAATAATGTAGCAGTTCAGCTATGCGAGTGATTTGTGTGTGTGTGTGCTTCAATGAAAGCAGCGTATTAATATAGAACAGTGATTAAACTACCTGTGCTTTAAACAGTTTTATAGCACACCTTCTAGCCATTCGTTATTGAGTGTTCAGACAGGCCATTAATCTAAAACCGACTTTTTATGCAAAACCATTTCTTTCTTGCAGTGGGTTTAATTTTACTTGGACATGGTTTTGTGAAATTCTTCCTATATATACTGGGAAATGTTTATGATGCTTTCAAATTTGTTGTGTACATGTTTATTTTATATAAAGATTATTTGAGGATGTTATAAACCCATATGTGTTTGAGTTCTCAAAACCACCTTGGAGTTGGTTCTCCGAGGTTCAGGACTATGTTTTTGCTGCTAAAACACATGGTGCATTTAGGCCACATAGTAGTTTATTGGTCTTGGCAGCTCGAATTGTTGGCTGGCGAGGCAACCGGAGATGATTGCGGTTTACCTTCCACTCCTCCTTTTTCAGAAAAGAAATCCGATTTTCAAAATGGGAGTCAAAAACGGTTAATGTATACAGAGTCTTTGAACAAACATGCATTAATTGTATTCATTTAAATTATATAACCACTTCATTTGTTTGTAGGATTGGTGCCAGTTATTTAACAAGAGTGCTGTTTTTTTTTAAGTCAAGAAATTTCAGTCTCATGTAACTGCTGTAAGTTAACTAAGATATATTTATAATTTCTTCGGTTGTATACTTGTATGTAAATATGAAGATGTTGTATATGTAGTTCTTCTTTGCAATACTAACAAGCTGTGTGTGACAGTGATTTACTTTGCTTTTTTTCTATCTTTAATATAAAACTGCATTTGCTTTTGAATACAAATATGGCACTTATTTGAGTCACTTTCTTTTAAAGATGGTACATGTGTATTACATTTTTTGCAGGTTTTGTAGACCAGGGGCAGTTGTTTTTGTGTTTTGTTTTGCTTTAACATTTATTTAACATTTTACATAATTCAGATTTCTATAAATCTGCCAGCTATCTTCATGTATAAGGCAGATGAGTCAAGTAATATGGTCATTGATATACTGACATTGTGAAAGACTACTTCCTAAAACTGAATTTACAACATATGAAAGTGTTACAGTACATCTGCCCCTGTTATGGTGTCGACTTGGAAAAATAAATAATATAAACCTGCTGTATCTCATATGAGCACATCAATGGAATAATATTTATGCTTTAATACTTAAAGGTGCAATAGGTGATTCTCGAAAGAAGCACTTTTGTTATGCCGGTTTAAAGTCTCCTCATATCCTGATAGCAGTCACATTGTTAAACAATCAAAATATATTTACTTTAAAGGCGTGGGATCATAAAATGTGACGTTTAATTATTGCATCCGGTGGACCCTGTCACACAAGGTGTGTTTGCACAGCCTGTTCACGCCAACATCATACGTCATCAGGGCTGTGCAAACAGTTGTTTATGTTCATTATTGTAGATTTTTTTCATTATTACTCTCTGTTCTGTAAAGTTTTCTCAACGGGCGGTGTACGACACATTATGTAATCCAATAACATCTCTGGTCATCTCGCTTCTGGTCTTTGCATGTTCATGTGTTTTGGAGGAAGATTTGCAGGGTTGGCGGGATTGTATGTTGTCAATGCTAGCAGGCTAAAGTTAGCATTTTCCAGATCATCTATTGCACCTTTAATATTACTGAATTGTTTTCTTCATTTAAGTTGTGCCACATAGTGAGAGGAGTTCTCTTTCGCTGCTTATTGCGTTTCAACGGTTTAAAATTGTTTTACCGAAATACTTAAAGGGGTAATGAACTGGCTTTTTAAATGTTTTTGTTTTGTTGTTTGAGGTCAACTTATGACGTTCGCTTAGTTTTTACATTCAAAAACATAAAAATGAATAAGTTATGGGCTATTTTCATCCCTAGTTTTCAGCCTACTTGAAAAATGCTCGGATTTTATGGGCGTTTCGCATTGAAGACTAGGAAGTAAACGCCCACTGCTGTGAGTGGATAACGGTTTTGCATATTATAATGAGCTTCAACTCTGTCGTTGGTTTTGGTCGGTGCACATGGGGGAATTTGTTTTGAAAACCACTGTTGTAAAATGGCAACCGGAATGATTCGCCCATACATGTTTGACCCAGAGTCCGATTCTGAATCGCAGGACAATGAACCAACAGCACCTCGAATACAACGAATACTTGTAGACACATACACATAATTATTAGATATCAAACGATCTGTAACAATGCAATGCTAGCCGAGTAGATTACTTATTTCTAAAATAAAAATATTACTCACATAAGTGTGTTGCACCACTCCTGTTGGATCCAATATAGAAGGTAACGTAGACTAATCATGTTCCGTACAACAACGATGTTCCGTACAGATTAACTTTACACAAAATGCATATCTGTGTCGTCTTCATTTCTCCCTCTTATATTATAATGAGTTTAACTCACCCGTCGGTGCACGTGAGGGAAAACGTCCAATGTTTTAAAATGGCAACCAGATTCGCCCATACATGTTCGACCCCAGAGTCCTTGTGTTGCACAATTCCTGTCAGATCCAATATAGATGGCACATCACCGTTCTTTTCTCTTAATCGGTCTGCAAATCCAGCCTCGAACTGTGTCTTGTTGACAAAACAATCCTCGGTGAAATTAAGCGAACATACGGATAATGTTTTACACTCATCTGCTGGAACATCATTAAAAACAAATTTGGAATCCAGAGGAAGCTTATGCAGCGACTGTCTTCTTCCACAGCCAGACACGGCACAACATTTTGTCAACGGAATGTTTATTGCTGGTAGCTCGCTCCGGTGTGTCATCACGAGGTATGCTTTTGTTTACCTATGCGTGAATGCGCGAATTGGTGGGCGGGGCTAAACCGGCCGTGTTGAAGTAGGCGTTGATGAGCGGGTGGGGTTTCTTCGTCTTTGACGTCATACTTCCACACTTTCAAAAACGAAGCGTTTGTTGAGGCTGGTGTCAATAAAAGCTTTTATTGGACTAACAAGGTCGTTTTCAGTTCTGAAACTTACAGGATATTCTTATAATATAATGACCTCTTAGATGTCAAAAGCTCAAGGAAAATTTGATTTCTCAGTTCATCACCCCTTTAAAAATGCATGCAAATGATATGCTTTCATGACCACGCAGCACAGCAACGTCACATGTACCTAACCACGATCGAGATGAAAGTCCAAAATTTCTACTGGTTATACCGGTAAATCGCCCACTCCTACAAGGTAATCATCTATGAAAGCTTGTTTCTGTCATGGAATAAAACCATTGAAAAATAACTGTGACTTTATATCTCACAATTCTGACTTTTTTTCTCAGAGTTGCGAGTTTATTTCTAGACTTTTGACTTTTTTTTTCTCAGAATTGTGAGAAATACACTTGCAATTGCGAGTTATAAAGTCAGAATTGTGGCATATAAAATTGCAATTAGAAAAAGTCAGAATTTGAGGAAACAAAATCAGAATTGTGAGATGCAAACTGACGTTTATATGACGTATTGCGAGTTTACATCTTTCCATACTGACTTTTTCTCAGAATTGCGCGATAGAAGCTCACAATTGGCGCAATTCTCACAATTTTGACTTCTGGCAATTTGTATCTCGCACTTTTTCTTGGAATTCAGACTTTTTCTCAAAATTGCGTGTTTATATCTCTAAATTCTGAAAAAAAATTTTTGTCAGAATTGCAATATTGCAATTGCAAGAAAAAAGTTGCAACTACATTTTATTTTTTTTTTCAGAAACAAGCTTCTACTCTTTAGCCGCTATAAAAAGTCTGCAGTTTTCTCACTCTCACTGTAAACAGGATATAATAGGCTATATGATATTATGCAAAACGGGCTCCATAATCATAAATATCAATAGAGCTGGTAAGTCCCGCCCATCCGTAAAACTCAAGTGGACCTCTAGGTTGAAAAAGTGTCAATGCAAGTGAATGAGAAAAAATATATATTTTCTGATCCCGTTTGAATTGTGCCATGAATGTGACATGTTGTCTGTGATTTTTTAATATAATTTCTCATGTAACGAGCTTGACAGTATATTGTATGATTCTTTGGCTAGCAGTTGTGGAATAGACATAACGAGAAAGACTACATGTCGCATATGTGACGTCGCCGCATAACACATTTTCCCTCCACAAATCACGGTTTTCACCACGCTCGACTAGTTTGTCCTCTCCCTGAAAGAAGGCGGTGAAGTGCACCAAAGACACAGGCATGTTTAGTGGGATCCGTGTGCTAGTGGGGGTGATGTATATCAAACACGTCGAAAGAGTTGTAGTCCACAAAGTGCTCTCACACAAAGTCTAAGTCAAAAAATATATTCAATAATGCAATTATGTCAAAATCACAGTTCACAAACAAATCTGAAGCCAAGGCATTTATTTGAAAATCTGCAAATAATATCTGGATGAAACTGTAGAGAAACAAATGGGAAGACACTTAATTAGTGCAAGTAAATATGGGTATATGAGGAGGAATAATCACATCATAAGCTATATGTACTGGGGTAAGTTGTATAAACTGCTAAGACTAGTCTTACAAGTTAGTCATCCAATTTTTTTCTTCTAGACTGTTCATAACTTTTTAAAGTTAGTTACATAAAACGTACTTATTTGATACCGAACAGTAAGATTGATTACCCCTTACTAACTGCTAGTTGGTCATACTAGTTCTTGACACTGTCTTAACATATTGGGTATGTTTATCCAACTGGCCCCTAGTAGCCTACCTAAAATAGCAAGAATAAGGAATCTATTAAGAATAAAGAACTGAATGCACCAAAAGCTGGTTTGCCAACCGCTAATAAACAAAAGAATTTCATGGATTCGCTCTCCAGCACATAGATGGCGTTACACACTTCTTCAGTTCGCTTCAACCCGGTAGTGAATACCCTGAAGAAGAGGCTTCGTGAATAATTTAGTGCGTTTCTGTTGAATCATTGAACTGGAGTGAACAGTTTGTACGATTTCTTGAAATAAAATAAGTATAAAATCTGTAATAGTTGAGTACTCAGATTCATTTGATACCTTTTATTTTGGCAGAAATTGTCATGAAAATGACAGAGGTAAACAACGATGTTGAGCCAAGTGAAGCTGAAAGCGACGTACGACTTCTAATAAAAAGAAAGGATGAAATTGAAGAGCAAATCAAAGCATACTACGACATGCTCCAAACTGTAAGTTCGAACCATAGATATTTATATATGGATTTAAATATGTTTCAATTATGATTCAACCGAAATGCAGTAAACAGACACTTTGTTTTGAAGTTTTTCAATAAGGTTGAGATGCTCACAACGGTCTCGAGAGCAACCATTTAAATATATATATATATATATATATATATATATATATATATATATATATATATATATATATATATATATATATATATATTAACCTGACTATCTTTTCTTGCGTAACTCGTTAAACTGCTTTTGGAGAACGTCCATCTGTCTCATGCATCGTGAATCAAGAATGGCTGTTAATAAAGGAAATACGTAACGTGACAGTTAATGACATTTAGCGTGCTGTGGACGCACGGTTCAATTTAATGTAATATTTCTCCACAATATATTATGAGATATAGTATAGTAAGCCCTGCTGAAATAGCGTCTTAAACCAACAGCTGCCTTGTATGGAGTCAGGATAGTCTCGAAGTTAATGGGCAAAATAGGATGCAGACGTACAGTAAAAAGTTAACACACACACATGCAAAACAATTAAATAAATAATAACAATAAAAAATGTGTTAAAAAATGTACAATGCTCATACACATTTTTAATGTTTTATAGGGGTGTAACAATATATAGAAAAATCTAAAAATAAAAAAAATCTAAAAATATTGTATCATGGATAGTAAACCCAAAATGCAAATTTTAGTCTGTACTATTTAGTGTTTTAGTTTAGAATTTTAGTGTCAGACGGTTAAACTACTATAATGCTGAATATTTGGGGGTCCTGATAATGTCAAATGATAAGACCAGTAAAAAGTGGCCTACATTTTTTAAAATATATTTAGTCACAGAGTGCAAATTCGTCTGAAATAAGTCTGTATTTTCATCTTCAAAATCATGGATATTTTTATTCTGGTGTCACCATTGTCCACTGCATTAACCTATTAATTTACATCCCCAATTTACCATTTTTAACTAAAAGTAAATTTTTTGTTAACCTTTCACCATATGTCTTGGAGTATCACAATAATATCGTATTGTATTGTGAGTTCAGTATTGTGATATGTATTAGAATCGTGACATGGGCATCGTTACACCCCTAATGATTTGTGTGTGCTTATTTTGAGACTTTCCTACCTCTATACCAAATTGCTACAGTACTTTTCTTCCAACTAAAATTCCCATCCAAAAGTCATGTTAACAAGAACTCTTGGTGAAGAATTTTACTAACTTTTCCAGATAAGTATTCACTTATATAGACCATTTCACAAGATGTTAACAACACTGGTCCAGAAACACTTCCTGTTTCAGTTTGTAACTGTTTTCTTTATTTCACATGTAAAGAAAACATCTTAAATATGTTTGTTTAACTTTTTGATCCAGTTTTATATGTTCTGTTGGTTGTATTTTATCCCAGTTTTTATGTAGTGTTAAAAAACTGGAACAGGAAGTGCTTCTGGACCAGTGTTGTTTACATCTTGTGAAATGGTCTATAATTGCAGCAAACAAGCCCTACGGATGATGTAAACTCTCTTTGTACACGTAAACTTTTAGACACGTAATTATAAATTAGTATACATTTTGTTGTTTCTATACTAAACTTCAATTACGCCATTTCTTATATCTTTAATGAACAAATTTAAATCAATAATTTTTGTTTTGTATTTTTTATTGCATTGTTCCCAATGCTTCCTGCATTAATGGTTTACTTATGTCTTTTTGTCCAATTTTCAAATACGTATTTGCTTTAAATAAAAGTCCTCTCTGTTATACAATTTCTTGTTCCCACCAATCAATTCTGAACAGAATATTTAAATAATAACAATAAGTTACACAAAAAGATTAGATTGTTGTAAGTTTACCCTCTAGGTTGGAATCTGGGTTTTAACAGAGAGTCTCAGCCATAGGTATGAAAGAGTTGACCTGTTGCCAGTTTATGGCAATGTTGCTTGCTGGTGTGTTTGCGTTTAATATTATGCAGCTAACTGACCTTTGATGACTTATAAAGAAGACGTTTCTTCTGCAGGAAGGAGTAGGCACGGACGGTCCTCTGGTTGACGTCGAAGGCTTTCCTCGTGCAGATGTGGATTTGTACAAGGTCCGATCAGCAAGGCACAGTATCTCATGTGAGTATGTTTTTCATCTTGACCAGATAGACACCATAAACCAGTAGAAATTTGTCAACTGGTAGAGATTTTTGATTTTGAGATTTTGAACTCACATGATGTTGCCTTGCTGCCTGCGCCGTCAATTTTTAAGGATTGTGATTTTAAATTTGGGATGCCCAAATGAATAATAAATGAATCAAACTTGTTTTATAATCAACAGTAAAATAGCCAAAACTGATTCCTACAAACATTTCAATTGGACATAAGGCAGCCACTGAAAATAGCTGTTTCGGTCTAATATTTTAGATAGGCAAAATTTGGATGCATCCTTACTTTAACCCCTTATTCTCTGATGCATGTTTTCACTCTTCAAGTGCTTAACAGTTTTTAATCAAATGATTTTTATAGGTTTACAGAATGATCACAAAGCTGTCATGGTTGAGATAGAGGAGGCTCTTCATAAGCTGCATGCTACAGCACGGGTCAGAGAAGGGAAGGAGGAGACAAAGATGGAAGCCGCTGGACA
Source organism: Hybognathus amarus (assembly GCA_030378365.1). Classification (NCBI taxonomy): domain Eukaryota; kingdom Metazoa; phylum Chordata; class Actinopteri; order Cypriniformes; family Leuciscidae; genus Hybognathus; species Hybognathus amarus. The sequence goes on from JAQIUQ010004412.1 coordinate 240,694, forward strand.
GACTGTGTCTCTGTCATCCCCGTTCGCCCTGGTAGACGCTGTGACACAGGGTTCTCCTGCTTTTCAGGCGGTGAGTTTGTGCCCCCAATCAGCCATTTCTAACCTTCTGATGGGTCCAAGTCAATACACCCTGTTTGCTTAATACACATTCATGTTTTTAAAATCCTGACCTACTTTTTTATCACTATATGTCCTGTTTTACTTGTTAGTATGCAACATTACAGATGTAATTTACAAGGTTGCAACTTTAGGTTTTTATTAATATTTTAAATAATGTTAAATTTAGGGCTGGGAAAAGGTAATCACGATTAATCGCATCCAAAATAAAAGTTTGTGTTTACATAATATATGTGTGTGTAGTGTGTATAATTATTTTGTATATATAAATACACACATATGCATGTATATATTTAAGAAAAATGTGTTATTAATATATCAAATATTTATATTTCTGTATAATATTAATTTTGTATAAATATATATAAAGTATATACCTGCAAATGTTTACATGCATGTGTGTGTATTTATATATATAAAATAATTATACACATTACACACACATATATTATGTAAACACAAACTTTTATTTTGGATGCGATTAATCACGATTAATCTTTTCCTGGCCCTAGTTAAATTTGTAAGTTAGCGTTGAGTTTTAGTCATTTTGTTGTGTGTTTTTTTTTTTATAATTGGTCTATATAGTTTTTTTTTTTTGTTATTTTATTACGATGTACAATGAAACACATAATAATATTCATAAATTATTACTAAATTAAAATGAGAAATGCTGCCTTGGCAACTAGCTGTAATAATAATAAAAAAACAAATTTCAAGTAACAAAATGTTTTTTAATTGCAGGGTGGTCCTTAAAAAGTCTTAAAATGTCTTAAAGTTTTCCTAATAAAAGGCCTTAAAAGTATTAAAATGTTGTAAATTCAGATTCGAATGGTTTTTAATTATTTCTGGTCACATTACCGCTAAAATTTCTCCAGTCTGATGCACCCAATATCTGTCAAATAACCAGTAAAGCATTGAATTGTAAGAATGATCTTGATTTTATTACATAAATAGAGATTGATAATGAAAACGTATTTCTGGTTGTGCTGTTGATACTCTGTGAGATATTTATAGTGAGAAATCAAAACAAATAAGCAGCACACATAAAAAACACTTACATGAGAAACATACTGAGGTAAAAATTCAAAATGTATTTTTTTTTTATTTATAACATGATATAGTTTAGTAACATAACATGACGGGAGCTATTTTGCTGAATATTCTCATGATTGCAAAAAACAAAACAAAAATGTAACATTGATTTTAGTTCAGTAAACAAGTAGTTCATATTAAATTAGGTTTAACATTAAATATTACGTTTGTAATATAATGTGTGTTTCCATCACAGGTTTGGCCTTAAATTTCATTCAAAGTGGCGTTAAAAAGGTCTTAAAAGTCTTACATTTAACTTATTTACACTACCGGTCAAAAGTTTAAGATCGGTAAGATTTTTCTGTTTTAAAAGAAGTCTCTTCTGCTCATCAAGGCTGCAATTTTTTGATAAAAAATACACAAAAAACACAGTAATATTGTGAAATATTATGACAATTTAAAATGACGTTTTTTATGTTAATATATATTAAAATGTAATTTATTCCTCTGAAAAAAACCTGAATTTTCAGCATCATTACTCCAGTCTTCAGTGTCACATGATCCTTCACAAATCACTCTAATATGATGATTTTATGCTCCAAAAACATGTATGATTATTATCCATGTTAAAAACAGTTTTTTACATTTTTATTTCATGATTCTTTGATGAATAGAAAGTTCAAAAGAACAGCTTTTATCTGAAATGGAAAGCTTTTGTTACATTAAACACTACCCTTTAAAAAGTTTGGGGTCAGTAAGAATTTGTATTTTATTTTTGGGGGAAATAAATAAGAAATCAATACTTCAATTCATCAAGGATGAGTTACATTGATCAAAAGTTACAGTAAAGACATTTATAATGTTAGAAAAGATTCTAATTAAATAAATGCTGTTCTTTTGAACTTTCTATTCATCAAAGAATCCTGAAATAAAAATGTAAAAAACTGTTTTCAACATGGATAATAATCATACATGTTTTGGAGCATAAAATCATCAGATTAGAGTGATTTGTGAAGGATCATGTGACACTGAAGACTGGAGTAATGATGCTGAAAATTCAGCTTTTTCAGAGGAATAAATTACATTTTAATATATATTAACATAAAAAAGTCATTTTAAATTGTCATAATATTTCACAATATTACTGTGTTTTTTGTGTATTTTTTATCAAAAAATTCCAGCCTTAGTGAGCAGAAGAACTTCTTTAAAAACATAAAAAATCTTACCGATCTTAAACTTTTGACCGATAGTGTATATCTGTAGACACCCTGAATGGTTTTAGTTAACTATAAAAACAGAGACTCTATGTTACTGATTGGAAGGTTTATTTCATTTCACAAACTTAATTCTGTACTTAAGTCTCTTTTTGAGCCTAGCGCACTTAAATAGACACAAATATTGTTTGTTTGCAGTCGACTTTTCATGAGGGACAACATCTTTATATGATTTTTCTTCTGTGTGTAGGGTTTGCGAGTTGGTGATGAGATTATGGAGTTTGGGTCCGTAAAGACACAAAACTTCAGGAATCTGCGTGACATCGCTTCTGTTGTCCAACATAGTGAAGGGGTGTGTTGTAACTAACACTTTTACATATTCTTTTTAATACTCTGCATTCCTGTTTGTGTACTACATGATTAAGTTTATTCTACTTTCTATACTGCAGAAATCCCTACGTGTTAGAATTCTCGAAATGGACAAGAAGTACATCTTAGTTTGACTCCACAGCATTGGTCTGGTAGAGGACTGCTTGGGTAATGTGTTTTGGATTAATTAAATGTACACTACCGGTCAAAAGTTTAAGATCGGTAAGATTTTTTATGTTTTTAAAAGAAGTCTCTTCTGCTCACCAAGGCTGCAATTTTTTTATAAAAAATACACAAAAAACACAGTAATATTGTGAAATATTATGACAATTTAAAATGACTTTTTTATGTTAATATATATTAAAATGTAATTTATTCCTCTGAAAAAAAAAGCTGAATTTTCAGCATCATTACTCCAGTCTTCAGTGTCACATGACCCTTCACAAATCACTCTAATATGATGATTTTATGCTCCAAATACATGTATGATTATTATCCATGTTGAAAACAGTTTTTTACATTTTTATTTCAGGATTCTTTGATGAATAGAAAGTTCAAAAGAACAGCATTTATTTAATTAGAATCTTTTCTAATATTATTAATGTCTTTACTGTAACTTTTGATCATTGTAACTCATCCTTGATGAATAGAAGTATTGATTTCTTATTTATTTCCCCCCAAAATAAAATACAAATTCTTACTGACCCCAAACTTTTTAAAGGGTAGTGTTTAATGTAACAAAAGCTTTCCATTTCAGATAAAAGCTGTTCTTTTGAACTTTCTATTCATCAGAAGAATCCTGAAATAAAAATGTAAAAAACTGTTTTCAACATGGATAATAATCATACATGTTTTTGGAGCATAAAATCATCATATTAGAGTGATTTGTGAAGGATCATGTGACACTGAAGACTGGAGATAATGATGCTGAAAATTCAGCTTTTTCAGAGGAATAAATTACATTTTAATATACATTAACATCAAAAAGTCATTTTAAATTGTCATAATATTTCTAGGGCTGTAATCAACCAAAGAAATCCTTAGTCGACCAAGGTCTTGTCCTGCCGACGATTAGTTGACTAAAAAAAAAAAAAAAAAACCGGATGTTTTGATTGAACATTTTTTAAACAATTGTCATAGAGCATTTATAAAACAACAACGAAAAAACATCGAAAATAAATAAAACTATAATAATAATACAATTCTTTGAAAATTAAGTGATTTGTTTAACTGCAAGTGAGGAACTCTGTCCTTGGTCTATAGTGACGGTCACAGTCGCGCACCTGATCACACCACACGCTACAAAATAATATAACTGCTATCTGCCACATAATGAAAAATCCTAACAAAAGCTCTCGTTTATACAGGCTGTATTCTTCTTTACTTACAAAGCTATGGGTTAACTTTTGTCCAGCCGATCTGTTAGGCGTCTTAAAACAACAGACAAAATAGCCTAAAAAACTATCTGAAATCTAGGCTGTGTTGTAAGATAGCATATAAGTTTAATTTCGTTTTGTTACATTATTTAGGCTACTTTCAAATGAGTCAAGTGTACAGATAAAAACCTATTAAGAAAACAATCTATTGAGTCAGTATGATAAAGCCGTTAAAAGAGCTGCTCACGTCTTTTGCACGCTCAAGTTTGATTTCAAATAGGCACGCGATGTGCGCGCTCATAATGGAGCAACGCGGTCGCCACCGTCGCCTACCTCCACAAAAATGTAGCCAGACAAAAGATTTAGATTTCTTGGACATTCTGTCGACTAAAGTAGCGTGAACTGAATGAATACAGCAAAACCACCTACCAGTACATCCCTTACTGAGCGCGAGCAGCAGCGCAGCCACTAGGTGCGGTTCCCGAGTGTGTTATGTGTGTGCGCTAAACTGTGGCGCAGTTACAAGAAATAGCCTAAAAGCATTTAAAGTTGGGGATAAAACATAGGCTAATTATATTTAGAATACAGTAATAAATAACTGCTTTATAAAGGAATAAATATCAGGGTGTAAATCATTGAAAATGTATTTCTATTGGCAAAAAAAAAAAAAAAAAAATGCGACTGGTTCGACCAATAAGAATTTCAGTCGACCAAGACGGCATCGACTGATTAGTCGACTAAACGACTAAAGTTGACAGCCCTAAATATTTCACAATATTACTGTGTTTTTTTGTGTATTTTTTATCAAAAAATTGCAGCCTTGGTGAGCAGAAGAGACTTCTTTTAAAAACATAAAAAATCTTACCGATCTTAAACTTTTGAACCGGTACTGTATATCGTCTGTCTTTGCTGACCCTCATAGCTTGACTTAACACCCTCAAGTCTTGTAAGGTTTTATTAAACACTGATAAATTGCCAAATATTCTTTTGATTATTAATGAATTAACCGATTTTTATTCTTCTGCCAATAGGTGCAACTTAGTACCTCTTCATAGATGACCAGTGAAAGCACAAGGATCATCTTTATACCAAACAACATTGCTGAACAAGATACATTTTCTTGCTTTTTTGCTTTTGCAAATTGTAAAATTGAGTTAAGTAAATAAACACCCTGGAGAGATAAGAGACCATTCAGTATCAGACTGACTTCTGTCAGGTTTTCACTTGCCTTTTTCTCAGTTTCATACATCCAATTTTTGTTGCAATTTTTTTCTAACAGGTGCACTTACTGTACACTATGGAACAAATCTGGCAAGAGGATCTTAAATTGTGCATGTTTGGGAACCTGGTGCATTTTCTACCTTTGTCCGGTAAGTTGAGGCTCATATAACACTGCCATCATGCTAAAATCCGCACCAGACAATCACTCACAAGATCGCATTATCATTTTCATACAGTATATGTGTTAGAGCAATGGCTATATTCATGTTTTGCGTGTCTTCAACAGCTACAGATAAAGCCATAATAACCTCGCAGAGCCAATTTGTTAATCTTAATTGATGACAAAAGAAAACTGACCAATAAGAGGACAGATTCAAACACATTTTGGTATGCTTTGAAATGTTCGCCTTGTGAAATGAAATTGGAACCAAGAGGAAAATGCAACATTGTAACAAATTAAGTCCCTGTTTTTTTGGAACAAAGCAAACAATCTTCAGTTCTGAAAACACCCTTAAAGCTACACTGTGTGATTTTTACCCCCCTCTAGCGAGTGAATAGGTACATGGGCGTAATTTCCTATGGGGACAGGGGGGACATGTCCCCCCACTTTTCAAAATCCTGTTTGTGTCCCCCCACTTTCAAATCAATTTTATAATTTTCAACTAAAATTAAGTCACCTGTTGTTTCTGTCGTTTCATCGCCGATTGTGCCGCAACCGCGATACTTGCTCATTAAAACTTTCAGTGAGCTATTTTTAGAGTGTGCACGCGACGTTCCTGGACGTGGTCGCGCGCATCCACACAGGCTCGGTTCTGCTCATCAGCGGTTGCGAATGCGGCACAGTCAGCGATGAAGCACCACAAACACAACAGGTGACTCTAAGCTCAGCGTCATATGATCCTGCTCTTATTCATGCAAATGCTTTTAAACCATTTATGCGCGAGAAGACAAAAAAAGAACACAGCGCGCTGCCATGTCCTCCTGTCCTGATCCTGATACACACACACGACGCGCTCCAGTATCGCATAGACAGCGCGCAGTATCGAGTTCTAATTTGCCGCTTGAACAAACAAAAACGTATGGCAAAATGTCTGTTTTGTCGAGTATCCCCACAAGAACAGTCTTGAATTAGTTAAATAAAATCTTAAACGAAAGTAAAGAGTAGTGTGAAAATGAGATGCATGAGATCCTGTCAGCATAACAAGTGACCGCATCCATTAATTCTCTCTCTCTAGGTAAAGTTAACCAAAGAACAAAGGGAACAGAAAATATAACTAACTGCTCTTGACTAAATGATGCTTGAAGCTGTTATGTAAGGTTTGTTTTAAGTTAACTTAAATTATAAGTTGTTATATTTTTGAAGCCTAATAAATGTTTAAAATTTGTGGATCATTTTTTTGAGACATCAGTAGCTATAATATCAGTGATACTGGCCTTCATTCATAAACAGAAGCCATTAAACAATTATTTTAAAGGGTTAGTTCACCCAAAAATGTAAACTCTGTCAGTAATTACTCGCCCTCATGTTGTTCAACCCTGTAAGACTTTCGTTCATCTTCGGGACACAAATTAAGATTAAAATAGTCCAAGTGACTACAGTGGCTCTACCTGAAATCTCACGGCCCACAGAGAAGGAAATGAATAGTTGAATAAAGTTATTTTTTTATTTATTTATTAATTTTATTTCAAAAAGTATTCTTGTCGTTTGATAAAGTTAAGATTGAGCCACTGTAGTCACTTGGATTATTTTAACGATGTCTTCAATAACTTTTCGAGGCCAGCAAGTTTCAATTCCTCAAGAAGCCTATGGACTAGTATGCAGGAGTGATCCAGCTCTCAGATTTCATCAAAAAGTTCTAAAGATGAATGAAAATCTAACGGGGTTGGAGCAACATGAGGGTGAGTCATTACTGACAGAGTTTTCGTTTTGGGGTGAACTATCCCTTTAAATATACTGTCATTGATTCTACATTACAGTGGAAATTATAGTTCACATTATTTACATTTTTATTTACACACAAAAAATTAATGGCTAACATTTTGACTTAATAAAAATATTCTCTAATGTCTTGGCGATCGGCCCCTATAAACAATAAAGACATTTTTCTTATACATAGCCTACTATTCTTTTTGACAGAATTTATCATTATAATCAAATTATTTCCTGTTTTTTGTATCACCATAGTCCCTAAATGTATACTTCCAGAAAATGGGATTCAAATCGAAAACATTTCCCCATTGTGTCCCCCCCACTTTTCAAACCAAAGTTACGCCCTCGAATAGGTATATGACCATCCAGTGAATATTAGTTTCTGTTCCTCTCAATTCCAATTTCGTTTTAACTCCTACGAGTGGCCAATGTAGTTCAACATTAACATGGCTTCCAGTTTGAACCTCGTCCATGAGTGTTAACTCAAACGTAAACGCGAAAGGCGAAGCTTGAATTAACGGGTATGTCCCTCTTTGGCTAATGTACTTTCAAGATGGAGGGGCAACATGGTGACCGACATTAGAACCCCTTACCCGTATGTATTTTCAATTGCATATTATACACGCACGAGAATACTTTATTGAACAAAGTAAATATACATTAATGATCACATATATTTTTGAAAGAACTAAGTGTTTTTAGCTAAGAATAAACTAATAGAGTTACACAGTGTAGCTTTATTATTCAAAAGAAGCAGAATGATACGAGCAGAGTCATGTGTAAAGATGGCATAACTGTTGCAACACCAGGATGAATAAATAGTCAAGTCACCTTTATTTATACTGTGCTTTACACAGTATAGATTGTACCCTGTTAATATGTGATTATTATTACATTATTATTATTACTGTGTTTCAACTTTAGGCAGCTTTATGTCCCAGGGGTTGATTATTATTATTATTATAAATAATAAAAACAATCAGATTCCAATTAAAATCAAATAAAAACAGACGTAGTAACCATTTACCTGTCTTCATCATTTTTGCTACTTTTCAAATGCCTTTTATGTATAGATTTTATTGTTGTACCCTTGTACCAGAGACAGATTGTGAAATTCTAACTAAATATTGTAACATCTTTTTAAAAAAATGTTATATAAATTATGACATGCTAAAAACTATGATCATCTAAACAATGTATGAGAAAGTAAACCATTTTTTACTCTTTTCAAAACTGATGACTTTCTCATATTTGTGACATCATTTCCACACCACACAATTTTGCCCCTAATGAAGTTTACACATAACTTAAATAGAATTTTGACTACAGATATCTTGAACCATCTTTCTCAGTTGCACATATCTCCAATGAACACTTTGACTTAAATCTTAAATTTGACTGACTTGGATCTTAAATATAATAATTAATTGTCAAACCCAAGTATTAAAGGATAATTTGGCTTTCCATTTGACATTCACTGGACAGGTGTAGGATTTAATTACACTGGTTTGGGATTTTCTTGTAAAATGAACAGCTTTGACCTAGAAACCTGTAAATGACATTTAATTAGTATTATGTTTTGTCATAAAACAAATTCAATACACGTACAATGTCAGAGCATTTTGACTATTAATATCTTAAGTTTAAGATGTCGAAAATATATTCCAGATATCTTTAATAATGAAGAGATAATGATATCAGCAATTAGAATTGTGACAGATAAAAAAAAGAGTTTTATCAGACATATTTGGAATTGGCAATTTTACCAATAATAATTTAATCTCAATTACAATTCTACTTAGGCTTGTAAAAAGTCAATTGTGGGTATTTTTGATAGGCTATTTGTTAATTACAATTTCTACAAATAAAAACTAAAATATTTCCAGTAGAATAAATATCTTGAATGTAAATTGCGACTAGTATGGATTACAAATATCTTAAAAGGATAGTTTACCATAAAATGAACATTTTGTCATAAATTAGTAACGTTTAAGTTCTTATAAACCTGTTTGAGCTTCTTTCCTCTATTGAACTCAAAAGTTATTTTTGACGAATGTTGGTTTATAATAATCTTTAAAAAAAATAATAAAAAATCTTATGTGTTCAACAGTAGAACAGTACTCACACAGGTTTGGAACAACATAAGGATGAGTAAAGGATGATCGAATTTTCATTTTTGGGTTTACTATCCCTTTAAATGTATTGCTTGCTATGATTGGTAAGATATATCTGGAATTACAACTAGTTATGATCTAAATGCTAAAGTGTTTTGTGACCAACATTCATGATTTTTTTGTAGGTTTGCCTATTCCCAAAACCAGGTGAATGATGTCACATTTGATTATTATTATTTTTGGTCAAATTGACTGTTCATCTTTTTTATTTTTTATTTCATGCACTCAAATATCGTTTTAAAGATATGTCTAATTGGTTGGAAAATAAGATCTACTCACTCCTACTTTTTAATGTTGTTGAATGAAAAAAAGCAGGATTTGTCATTTATGTAATGTTGATTCTAAGTATAAACTGTGTACAGAGGACAACCTTACTGTATTCTGTATTTAAAACTGATTTTCTTTGTAGATAAGTTCCATAATTCCTTTGTATGAGGAGTAACAGGCCTGCAAATTTGTTAAAATGATAGGATACTTGTTTGGTTTAGCCTTCTGGAAGATGAATAAAAGCCCCCTCTTTTTGTACACTTTTTTTTTCTTTGTTTCTAATTAATTTTTGTGTCTTGATTTACTGGTTTCTTTTACATCTACGAAATCTACTTAAATTTATATTTTGTTTATTTTCTTTAAAAAAATGAAAATAATAAAAAAGGAGGATCCACTTCGTCGCGAAGGAAGTGCGCAGGACTCTCCGCGAATTTCCCGGATAGAGTTTTATCGCCATATTTAGTGCAGGGTCGCCGGCAGTGTATGAGGATTTTAAGCCGCCGTTGCTCCATTAAGTATCTCAATATAGCATATTTGTTCAATTTCCTACAACCTTCGCATCCCTCTGCACAAGCAAACAACGTCGCTTAAGTTACCATTACCATCTCCCGATCCCCAAGTGACCATGGCAGATCGAGAGCATTTGGTATACCAGGCTAAACTAGCAGAGCAAGCAGAGAGATACGATGGTGAGTTGATTTCTTTTTTGTGTGTGTTTTTGTGGCGATTTGTATTGTCACACATTTTGAATTACCGCAGAGGAAGAATACCCAGAAGAGCTGGATTTCCTTGTCCTATTACTGGTAAAATTATTGGTTGAACCCCAAAAACAAGAGTGCTGGATAGTCACATGCGCACGTCCAGGTGAAATGGGAAGAAATATCCGCTTGGAAAGGCCTAGACTTTACTCAACCCAACCAGAGCTTGTACTGCATTGTTACATTGTTTCAAACTGGGTCCGTGAAGAGTCTAGATAAAACCTGTATTGATAAGCAATACGATAACATTAGAAGGAAGTTATAGTTAGTAAATAATTAAATTAGATTTAAATAAATGAATAAAATAAACGTTATCAATGGATTAAATCAGATTAAAGTAAACATACCATTTTATATATACATAAATAGATTAAATGAAATAAGTAAATCATATTTAACTAGAATATGTTTCTTTATTTTATAAAAATGATAAAAAGGTAACAATAGAAAACCATTAAAACATTTAGGATGGGCTTCCCACACGCATATTTCTGTGGCATCTACAAGATTGAAATCCCCTGATCTAAACTATGCAGCAGCTTAGTTTGGGTTGAGTTAATGTACTAAAGTGATCTGTGCAACCATTGCTAAAAACTGTTTTGAATGGTTAAATTGTACTGGTTAAAACACCCTGCTGGTGACTTATCTGGGAGCATATGATAAAAAATATGCAGCTTTAAGAAACATTTTTCAAAAGCCTTTCAAACTATGAACCCTCAAATATCAATATCCTGGTGTAAAATCGTAATAAATTGTAAAAGACAAGGCTGCTGTTGTGCTGTATATATATTTTCATGAATAAAGAGCAAATGTAGGCTACACTGTTAACTTGTTACGTGGGCTGCACTATATAGAAGTAAAGTGCTATATGTGATAACTTATTAAAGGGATACTTCAGGATTTAGCATTAGCTTTGTATTAGTAGAAAACCTGGTAACACTTTCTTTTAATGTGTCATTGTTACATATGTTACATGTAATTACTGTAGTAATAACTATAAATTATGCATAATTACATGCAACTAACCCTAAACCCTAATCCTAACCCTTTAGTAAGTACATGTAACTACTTAATATTACTCAGTACTTAAATGTATAATTACCAGTGTAACAATGACACATTAAAATAAAGTGTAACTGAAAACCTTTAGTACCATGCTTTCCACCCTCATATCCCCCTGTGATGGGAGATTTATGTATTTTATGTCATGAAAAAATCTTCATTCAATTCTTCATTTTGCATCATTCAATCCGCCCATAAAGGGTAGGGGTGGTTAATCTGTCTGATTTCCCAATTTGAATCTATTACGATTATTGAAGTCCCAATTCGAATTACAGTCGATTTTCAATTATTAACGATTCTCGATTAGCGATTATTGATTTTCCATTTTACAACAGTAAACAAAAATACACTAGACCAACATATGATTATATCAGCAGCAGCAACATTTTGGTATTAATTGCACTTTTTATTTGTTTGATATTCAATGAAAATTTAATGATGGTTAGTGAAGACATGCAAACATGCTTGTTGTCTACTACTTAGGCAAACCATTATCTTCAAATATTTTTTTAACAATTGTGTTCTATTAATTGACAGCATTAAAATGCATTTTGTGATTTCCTTCAATTGAAAATCTTTGCAGCAAGTTTGGGGGGCTTGAAGGTTCACCCAATTCAGAGAATCACCCAGAAATTCAAAAGAACAGCATTTATCTGAAATAGAAAGCTTTTGTAACATTAAACAATACAGTTCAAAAGTTTGGAGTTGGTAAGAATTTTTCTTACATTTTTTGGGAGAAAGAAAAAGGAAATCTATACTTTTATTCATCAAGGATAAATTAAATTAAGTTGATCAAAAGTTACAGTGAAGACATTTATAATGTTACAAATCGATTATCTGAATCTTTTGTGTGTGTGACTATAAATACTTTCCTTTAAATGTACAAAGTAATGACCCATAAAGAATTAACGTACAATATATTTTATTAGCATTCCAAAGAACCAACAGGAAAATAAACGTGTGCCTGAACTAGGAGCATAACTTTAACTTACTTGTAGTAAATTAATATTATAAGCAACCTGTACAGCCGAGTGTTTTTCCTCCTCTGGCTGGAAACGCGTCATATGGCTTGTCATTTTTGTCGTGTTTCCGTCGTTAGTTTTCTCTACAAAGCTTACAACTAGCGTGGCTCTTGTCCAGCTCCTTTCCCCCTTCAACTTCAGAAGCCAAAATATTTCCACACGTCAGCTTTTAACCTAATGAGGAGGGTGTTTGGATCTGCGCGCCATCGCCGTCTCTGTTATGTGCACGCGTCAGACGGTCCGGTCACTGCACTTCCGTCTTTCACGTTTCCGATCAATATTACGTTTTTATAAATATATATATACACTTTTTTTTTTTTTTTTTTTTTTTTTTTTGGAAAATCGATTTTGGGATATTTGTGAATCGATTCAGGATCGTCCACGTCCGCATCGCGATGCATCGAAGAATCGATTTTTTTTCCCACCCCTAATAAAGGGTGAGATCTCACTCACAGAATCGACACACAGTGTCGGCCATCTTTTTTTGTAAAGCTAAGCTTGCAGATTCTTGTTCTATGGAGAAAGCTGAGAAGTAGGGGTTACCATCCTCTTTTCCCAGACATGTCCGGCCGTCAATGTCTGGGATTCAGCTTTTAGTGAAACTGAACTGAATTCATTCCGATTGGTGAATTTGAATGTAGCGTTACATGAACGCTAAGCAAGTGATCAGTTTATGTGTGTTTTATTATTGCTAGGCTTGGTATTCAAATTTTGATACCGTCGAAACCATTTCCCTATTTTACCGTGGTATACAGTCTTACCGCATGACTAATTAAAAATTATGACATAAGGCTCAGATGGCATCACCAAACTTTTGGTTTCTGCAGGGATAGAGTCACAATTTTCAAATATTCAATTATTAGATTTTTTTTATAGAATATGAAATAGGTTGTGGGATTATGAGTGCCGAAGTTACAGACGTCACTCTGTAGGCCAAAGCGCGGAAGTGAGCTAGCATTTTAGCATTACGGTTCCCTCGCTCTAAAGCCTATGGGATTTTTGAATGGGTTTTTGCTAAATCGCCTGAAATAAGGTCTGTGGTGAGCAAAGCCTCTAAATATTTTCACGTTTTGATCTATAACATAGAACACACAGTTATAACCTGCTTGGGGTTTTTTAAACTTTATTGTGTCTGATTGTGTTTTTTAAAATCTTTATATAGGCTTCAAAATGTATACATTTTGGATTAACTTGTAAAGATTATCTTGCTAAACAAAACGTGTAAGGGTCACAACTCTTTGTTAAACACAGATCTTGTTTTTTTGCCATTTTCCAAAAGTCTATGGGGAAAATGCATTGCTTTTGAACCGAGGGAACCCATGTACCACTAGCTTCCGAGTTGTCCTACAAAGTGACGTCATCACTTCGGCACTCTATTGTCTATAAAAATCTCCATGTTTTCTGTTCTGATGGGGTGGTGGTGACACGTTCAACCAGATAGTGGCGATGCCAATAATGCATCTAAAAGCTGTCAATTAGTGCTAAGGGCGGTGAACCGGTTTAAACCGAAAACCGGTTTATATGTTCGTCAGCGATTTTGATTTTGAAATAAACCGCCGATACGGTTTTAATTACACAGCGTTCGGAACGAACCGTTGCGCTGCGCGACCATAGAGTCTGCGACACTGTTTCAGACGGACCCTTACCGTTGCACTACTGAGCACTGACGAGTGTAAACAAACAGCAGCGCTCTGTTACGTTACATGGACGATGGATGCTGAAGAATTAGTACAACATGACAGTGATGACACCGAAGAAGAGACTTGTGCCAAAAAGAGGAGCCGGGTCTGTTGTTTGGAGGTTTTTTGTTTTCCAAAAATCCGACGTCGACCAAACAACCACTTTATGTAAGAGCTATCAGGCTAAAATTCTCCAGCTGGGGAGAATGACCCGAGCAACACAAGCAAATGCTCTACAGCCTAGCCGCAAACATGTCTTGGAATATAAGAATGTATTAAATCAGCCGGATTCAGCCGCGGATTCACCAGCCCTCCACATCAGCATGTAACACAGGGAAAGCTAGAGAAAAGTAAAGCCAAATATTGTTTCCATTATACAGGGATAATCCTGTGTGCCAAGTAATTAGCACTTTATATTTATTTTGTTTGTTCTGGTTTCAGAAGCAATACTTTTGAAGGAATAAGCTAATGCAAGTTGCATAATTTGTTTTAATTTCTTTAATAAGACCTACAAAAGCAATGCAAGACAAGATTTCCTTTTATATTTACTTGAATGCATGTAATGTTCCTGGATTTGTACTTGAACTAGCAAAAGTATTCGCAAGTTGTTCTAATTGTGTTTAAAATGGAAGTTTATGTATTTTGACTGCCGTTGTACTTTGCATTTTGATTCCTCACTTCATTAGAATCATGAATGGCTCTTATTTGTAAACAACAGCATAATTTTCTAGGGGTCATGCAAACCTGTATTACTACGTGTGGAATTATTGTACAATATTCACTAATGAGCAGTAAAATGGACCATCCTAAGTCAATTTACTGCCAGTAATTCCTCTCTTAACCAGTAGAAAATGCATTGAACACCTGACTATGCATAAAAAAAGATAAATAAAAAAAACCGAACACGAAAAAACGAAAAACCGTTATGATTATGAAAAAAACCGTGATATCAATTTTTGGTCAAACCGCCCAGCACTACTGTCAATCAACTCTTAGACAACAGGAGAAGATGCACATTGTCTCACACCAGAGAATGTGAGCGGAGTGGTGATATTTCCTCCCGAGTGGAGAGCGCATTTCTGAATCTCAGTCCACTCGCGCGCCACTCAGCTCAGAATGCCCGCAGTGACATGCTGGTTAGAAAAATATGTGGAATAAGTAGGGCCGCCCATGCACGACTACATTTTTTTATAGTTGACTTGAAGTAGTTAATTTAAGCCATTAGTCTAATCAATATGTTTATATTGATTAAATGACTTAAATATATGGAAGAGAATGCTAAACCATAATGAGCGTTTTCGTAATATATTGCCCATTCTTATAGCTTGCCTCAAAGAATCGGCAAAAGTAATTATTATGCATGAAACATTTGAATTGTTTATTAATAAAACTCAGTGTTTTTCTATGTCCGTGGCTGCAAAGATAAAGATTGCATTGACCATGTAAACTCGTATCTTCGCTGTAGTGAACGCACATAGATAGTAATGCACACTTCATATGAATTAGCCTACATAAGGAGAGAGCAGCCCATTTCGTTTAGTTTTTAATTGTTTTGTTTAAAAGTAGACATTTCAAGCTTACTATATATATATACTTCTTCAGACCTTTAAGGCATGTAGCCTATCTTATACGCTGAGTTTCGGTTCATTTATGAGACATGCTCCATGTCCTGATTATATTGTCTACTAAATTTGCTTCTTATTTAATAATCCAGGCAATTTGTTGATGAAAAAATATTCAAATGAAGATACAATTTATACAAACGAAATTCACTTTAAAGAAACGCTTTCTACCAAAGAAAACGTAATACGTGGTCTAATGACCACATTATAATAAAAAACATTATAATATTAAACAAATATGAAACAAATAAGTTTTTCAAACCTGTATTTAAGCGTCGCATGGTCCACTCCGCTGTATAGCTGTGTAGCCTACATGCATGTGTGCGTGCATGTGGTCGAGGTGCGCGATTTTCGAATAATAATCGAATAATACCAGGCGATTCTTCAAATATTAGTTTTGCTTGAAATGCCCATCCCTGCCAAACTGCAGTTTAAAAAAAAAAAAAAAAAAACACGACCAAAAAGTTCGTGTTCTTCTTTCGAAGACCAGGTCAGGAGACTTCGAGACCGGTGCGCAACTTGGCATCTTTCCCCTCTCTTCCTCACTCCACTCATTCTTCTTCCACACTATCACGTCATGAGAACCAAACATAAGCATTTTCAGCAATTAAATCAATTATATTTAATCCTTGTCTCCTATATAAGTGCATTGGATTTTTTATGACGATATTGAAACTGATATCGTTGCTATTTTTAGATCCCGTGGTTTACCATATTACCGTATTACCTCTCAAGCCTAATTATTGCTAAGAAACTTCTCAGGGCTGTAATCAACCAAAGAAATCCTTAGTCGACCAAGGTCTTGTCCTGTGCAACGATTAGTCGACTAAAAAAAAAAAAAAAAAAAAACGGATGTTTTGATTGAACATTTTTTAAACAATTGTCATAGAGCATTTATAAAACAACAACGAAAAAACATCGAAAATAAATAAAACTATAATAATAATACAATTCTTTGAAAATTAAGTGATTTTTTTAACTGCAAGTGAGGAGCTCTGTCCTTGGTCTCAGTAACGGTCACAATCGCGCAACTGATCACACCACACGCTACAAAATAATATAACTGCTATCTGGCCACATAATGAAAAATCCTAACAAAAGCTCTCGTTACAGGCTGTATTCTTCTTTATTTACAAAGCTATGGGTTAACTTTAGTCCAGCCGAATCTGTTAGGCGTTTTAAACAACAGACAAAATAGCCTAAAAACAATCTGAAATCTAGGCTCTGTTGTAAGATAGCATATAAGTTTAATTTCGTTTTGTTACATTATTAGGCTACTTTCAAATGAGTCAAGTGTACAAATAAAAACCTATTAAGAAAACAATCTATTGAGTCAGTATGATAAAGCCGTTAAAAGAGCTGCTCACGTCTTTTGCGCGCTCAAGTTCGATTTCAAATAGGGCACGCGATGTGCGCGCTCATAATGGAGCAACGCGACTCGCCACCGTCGCCTACCTCCACAAAAATGTAGCCAGACAAAAGATTTAGATTTCTTGGACATTCTGTCGACTAAAGTAGCGTGAACTGAATGAATACAGCAAAACTACCTACCGGTACATCCCTTACTGAGCGCGAGCAGCAGCGCAGCCACTAGGTGCGGTTCCCGAGTGTGTTATGTGTGTGCGCTAAACTGTGGCGCAGTTATAAGAAATAGCCTAAATTAAAGCATTTAAAGATGGGGATAAACATAGGCTAATTATATTTAGAATACAGTAATAAATAACTGCTTTATAAAGGAATAAATATCAAGGAGTAAATCATTGAAAATGTATTTCTATTGGCAAAAAAAAAAAAAATGCGACTGGTCAGACCAATAAGAATTTCAGTCGACCAAGACGGCATCGACTGATTCGTCGACTAAACGACTAAAGTTGACAGCCCTAGAAACTTCCCACTCCTCCATGAGCGATCACGAGCCGAGTTGCGCCTCACAGGTGTCGACTCATCATTAATCACGCCACCGGCCTTGCGCACGTTCTCCCACCGGCCCTAGCCTCGTCCTGCTCGCCACAGTAAACATAATGAATGGCAACTGTAAAAGGCAAAAGCCGTATCCGGACATATTGGGTGATCTCAAATTTTTTTAAATGTATTTTTTATTCAATTAATTATAATTTTTTTGTTTAATCTTCCTGGACACCCTGCAAAACCCATGCACTAAAGGATACATTTTCATTTAGCTACAAATGATCTAAATAAAAACAGACTTGGTTCAGATTTTGTTAACAAGTGAGGGTGTGGGTTGATGAACAGTGTGAGATTTTATCAAATTTAATATTTTCAATATTTTTACTGTATCAATGTTTTTGTGGATCATTGATATTGACACACCCAATGCTGAAGTCAGGGCTGTGATTTGGGTGCTTTTAATATGACACGGTGTTATATTATTATAATGTGGTATTAAACTGTGTAATTTCCTATTAAATATCATTTGGAATGTTGTGTTTTGTTCTGATATTTCATGGATCCTTTGGATTCATTGGTTGGAATAGGAACTAGATTGATACAATTCAAGACATTCTTTTATTGTGAGCTTGACATAGACTTAAGGGACATAGACAAATAAGGGACATTATCTTTTTTTGTTCATCAACTCAGGTCCCCTTATTTCACAAGTGAATACATTTATGAAGTACATTTATGAGTTGACCTGACCTATGGCTAAGCCATGCCCTCAAACAGTGATATGAGCCAATCACAGTGCGCATTTAAACCAATACCTTCCACGTCCATTGAAATGCATTGCAGTTCATCAGTTTTCATTCGTTTTTCTTGTCATTTTAATTTTAAAATGGTCAACGGTGTGCATGAGGTGCACGCAACTCTGACACTAGGTTCCCGAGAGGCAGGGCGACAAGTGTGTTTTTTTACCCTTTCCCAAGCCACATCTCAACCGAGATAAGTATCTGCTCTGGATAACATTAGAAAACATTAACGTTAGCTTCTTGCTGCATTGCACATTATGTCACTTAGCTTCATTAACGTATCTGTAAATAACCGAGATAACAAATGTTAACAATGTTGTGCTGAATGATTCATGTAAAAACTGAAGCACCTATGGCTGTAACGATACACCAAACTCACGATTCGGTTCAATATCACGATTTTTGACCCACGATTCGTGTCGATGATTCTATCACGGGGTGGGGCTTGGGGTGAAGAAATTGATTTTGAGAGGAAAAAATATACCGATATTTTTATTAAATAACATTTGGAAAAACGTATAGAATCTGAACCCCAAAAAATAATAACCATGCAAATTATTAAACTAAACCAGGCAGTGTAGGCTGGTGCTTTTGGGTTGTTTTCTGTGTTAACTATTTTTTTTAATAAGGCTATACTCCTTCTTGCTTTTGAACTTCATGCATGTGTATTGAATGTTAAACAAGTTCATAATATAATGATAAGACTGTTATCTTGGTGACGTGTGTAGCCTACAGAGGCTTTGCACAGACAGTGAATGAGAGAGATCAGCAGAGACGCGTGCGATTACCCCGTGTCTGTCTTTGAAGTCGTGAAAAGGTTGCCGTGTATCATCATTTTAACGTTCACGTCACAGGTATATCCCATAAATGTGCCTCAGCAGCAGCGCTGGTCAGCATCCCACAGCGCGAGGAAGCCGCGGGGAAATAAAATCACCCAGGCACGCATTAAATAAATGTCATATTGGTCTCTAAAGCCCCGTTCACACCGCCAGCGATTTTGTCGCTGTGTGTCACTAGGCTCTGTGCTGTGATGTCGCTTGTGGCGTCAGTGCTGTCGCTCTGCTGTTATTGGTAGACTGCACATCTGGCCATATCTATACAAAATACCATCACAAGTGATATATACAACTATATAATTTTAATTTGACAGGGATTAAATTACTTTTAAGGCTAAAAATAAACCGTATGCTGTTGGGAGAGTGTTTTTATATTACCACAGCAGTGTTCAGTGGATTTAATCATTTATTAGATCAACGATCGATCAATGAACAAATTAAACTCACTCATACTGGCACAAATTATAAAAACGTCATTCGAATTTGACAAATAATCAATTTTCTTGTGCCTAATAGTCAACGTAATGCAGGGGAAATTGTAAAATGAACAGCAGCAGAGCTAAACGCGCACGATTTAGCTAAACTATAACGTTAAATGTATGAATTAAACTCACTGAGACTGTCGACAGTTTCTTTTCCATGCATCATTTTATTATCCATGTATGAACAGTGAAATAGTCCTCAACTCTTTCTTTCTGTCTTGCCTGCACTCGAGACGGTGACGTGAGCTGCACTTAAAGTCTTCTTTCCTATTGGTTGTCGCTCGTGAAAATCGCTTCTGATTTGCATAAAGTTGAAAAATTCGTCGTCGCTTGACACCCACATTCTGTCGCCAACGGTCACTGTCGTCGTGTCGCCGGATGTCGCCAGCGCTCCATTGAAATGAATGGGATCTTGTCGCTTTGTCACTGCGCGTCACTGGCGGTGTGAACGGGCTTTAGTGAAGCATAGCTTCAGCGTTACCCATGCGACGCTTGCTGCTGAATGTGCGCGCTGTGAAAGCCTTTCAATGCGCATATAGACACCGTTCAGTTTCAGTTACAGTGGTTACTTTTTTTGTCCACATCGTAAACATATTTGTATAGCAACAGAATAAATAAATGGCGGTGGCGGTGTCGCTTTGAGCCACTCAACATACCGCAAGGGAAATTCCATAACCGCGACAGCCTTCGCATAAGTGAACGCGCCAAAGAGAAATGCACTTTTCTACAGAAGCAGAGAGCAGTCTGTTTTCTTTTCGTTTTGAATTGTTCTTTTAAAAGTAGACATTTCAATATAGGCCTATATATATTTCTCAGGTCTATAAGCTTACAGGGTTTCGAATTCATGAGACGAGCTCCAGTTCAGGCACCGGCACCTCAATGTTGTGATTATCTGTAGACTGTAGGCTAAATTTTCTTCTTATTTATTAAATCCAGGCAATTGGTTGATGAAACATTTATTAAAATTGAGATAAAATTAATAAAAAAGAAATTCAATATTAAAGTAAGTCTTTGTGCTTTTCTATTTGAATTTTCTCAAAGTTTTAGTGCCGCTTCCAGAGAACTGTCACGTACATTGTTTTTTTTCCTCGAAACACGAAAAAATAAAACAAAATAAATATTTTATGTTTCTGGGGAGAGCCAACCCTTCATCCGGTTGGTGGGCTAGTATTGCTTGGTTTGTACAGTGTAAATTTACAGAATTATAAAAATGTAGGCTATATTTTTGCCATCTAAATATTAAAGATGTTTTGTGTCGCATCCATGTACGCGTGTGTATTTCCATCATATTAAATATAAAATGCATGTGTAGACTTATATTTTTCTTATGTCTGTACGTACAGGGATTAGGCTATGGATATATAAACAGAAGTATCAATATATTGGTATTAAATGCATTTTCTGAGAATGTATTATTTTGATAGGATTTAAGTTTTGGCTAATTTACCCTCAACTAGTTTTGTGATGTAGGTCTACATATTTTATAATGTTAACTTCAAATAATATTAATAGTAATTTAAAGATGTGGTAGCATTGGATCTGGGTGGGAAGGATAACTGGGAGGTGGAAGGGGTGTGTTGCGTTTCTGCCTTCTCACATCGCGAGTACAGGATCGTGGACCTGAGTATCGCGATTTCGATTGTATATCGGTTACAGCCCTACGGTGATGCCAACGATATGTGTTTTATCACGTTTACACTGTGACCTGTACATTTTTGCCTGGAGCTGACGCTTTTCATCGACCTTCTCAACAATAAAATTATTAATATAACCCTCCAATCGTAGGCCCTTTAGGTGACTTTGAGATGATATAATCTTTCTGTCTCCAAAAATCACAAATTGCCTCCTGTGAAATGTCTCCTACTGTGACAGCTGCCTGACGTCTGTCCCCGAATGTTGACTGTTTGTCCGAGTGAGTGGAGGGGCGCTGGCTTACCCATAGGTCAATTGTTACAGAAGAGCTCTGTCCTTTTTCCCTTTGATTTCCAGATCTTTTGGATGGGTTCCCTTTGAGTCATCAGAATCAATCTTCTCTCTCTGTTTCAGAAATGGTGGAGACGATGAAGAATGTTGCAGGGAAGGACATCGAGCTCACAGTAGAGGAGAGAAACCTGTTATCAGTCGCGTATAAGAATGTGATTGGTGCGCGGAGAGCTTCCTGGAGGATAATCAGCAGCATTGAGCAGAAAGAGGAGAGCAAGGGCGGAGAGGACAAACTCAAAATGATCCGAGAATACAGACAAACGGTGAGACGTTTATTTATTTATTTATTTTTTTAAATAGTTAAGTTGGCTTTCGCACTAGAGGAATATGTTCATAGTTCCTATAACTATTGGCAGAAGTACCTGCTTTTGGATTACAGAAACTGGGAACAATTTAAGTTATAAGAACACCCTATGGGTGACTAAATAAGCTACTTCTGAGTAGGGTCTAAACCAGCACAATGAGGAACTACCAGTGATGCAAATCTACGTTGGTTGACCCGAATGCATGCCATACGAAACACCTGCCATTTTTAAAAAGCTGTTTAAACACACAGTTCACGTACTCCATGAACTCAAGTAACCTCATACACCAATAACTCTATGAAAGTTGATAAAAGTGATAATATAGCATACTTTTCTCAGCCTCAATGATATGTAGCACTAAATTATGTCGCTGTCGGCCGGCTTACTTCACTACAGAGTTTGTGAAGGGCAAAATTTTGTCTTTGGGGAACCACCTGGTAAGCTTGTTCCTGTAATACCCATTTTCCACCAGCAAGAACCAGGTGCTGGTTCAGAGCTAGAGCTCAGTGCCGGTTCGGAATTGGTTCGACTGCGAGCTTTCGAAGAACTGGTTTGTCTTTCCACAGGCTAGAGAGCCTTTACAGAGCCAAATCTTACGTCACTGTATACATCTCATGTTGCTTAGCACAGCTCAGCGCGGCACACACAAACACACCAGGCATGTTTGAGATGGTTCGGCACTGCAAATCTTGAACTGCAAGAGCGATCCAAAAAGCAGGAGTCGTCGTATGCTCTCCAAACAGTCCCGCAGCTCCGATCTAGTCCACGCCGATCCGCTGCATCTCGAACAACCCTTCCATCAGACAATGCCGGTTGTTGCGTTACTATTTATGCTCATGGCTTTGCAAACCTACATCGGTATCCAAACACGCCAAATCCAGCACCTTTGTAAAGCTCGCCATGACTTGCATTAACGGGAGATTACAGATCGAGCTGCTATTAGCATGATTAGGTAGCCTGACTTCGTCATACTCATATTCTGGTCAGATGATTATGAGGCGTGTCTTAACTGAACCAGGAAAAAAAACACCTCTGCACTCAATTGGATAGTTGGACAGACCTAAAACCAATCAGAGCAACACAGTAAGTCAAATACTTTGCATAGCATAGTTGTCAACAGAACTTACTTATTTTAGAAGTAAAATAACGAGTGTTGCTTCTTTCTACTTGGTCCTTCATGAATGCGACCAAAGGAGAAACCACAACGACCACAGGCTTTTCATTACGTCCCATCTTCTTAACTTAGCGACCATCAGAGCCAGCTGATAAGTTACACTTTTGCCAAATATCTTTCCGATTGACAAATGCCTTGATTGCAGTTTTCTGTTTGTCTATTAAAATTAATGCGCTGTCGATTAATTTTAAAAACAGAGCGCGACAGCGGAATCTATACATCTCAATTCTCCAGCTGCAGTCATCTCTGAGGGAAACCAGTTAGTGCTCTTTGATAACATGATTATTACGTCCCTGCAGATCATCTGTCCATCATCGTATAATGCCCGCCTGGCAATCTGATTGGCCCGATCATCTTTTGCCTGATCATAATTACTCCGTAAATGGATCGAATCCAGACCGAACTTCACGACCAAAAAATGTTGTGGGCGGAGTTTAGGGCTGGCATCCAGGCTAATGATTAGGTGCTATTTAAAAAATGGCGTTCTAGAGCTTCTCTCTTCGTCTTGTTGGTCACAGGTAACCCCGCCCCAGCCGCTGACATACGCGGTTCTTACTTCTAGACAAGCAATAATTTGGTGCTACTTGAGAACCACTTTTTCTGGTTTGGAGCTGGTGTTTTGGTGGTCGAAAAACAAAGAACCGATTTGAAACTAGGCTCTGGCTGCAACCAGCACCAGCACCAGCACTGTCTTGGTGGAAAAGGGGTATAACTGAGTTCCTACAACTACCCGGATCAGAAGAACCTTTCAGTGATCAGTTCTTAAAAGATAAAAAACTTCTTAGTGTGAGGTAGTGTTGTCAGAAGTCACGATTTCATTACCAAGTCGATACTGAAAATTTAAATATGTTGACAATCCCTAATATCTCTACTGATGGATCTGATGTACGCCTGCTTTCAAATGCTCCCGTGTGTTGAAGTGCTCCAATAGGACATGTTTTTGAAGTGTTGGTCATTGTGGCCAATCAGAGACATATATGTTGAGCGCGTGAATACAATGGCCAATCAGAGGTGTTTAAGATTGCATTTAACAGCGCTCAGAATGCTAGGGAGAAATGCTGGGATTGTCACATTTTTATAATTTCAGTACTGACTTTGTACCACAGTTGATACTTTTGACAACACGTGTGTGTAACATTTAAAAAAAAAATAGAAATAACCTTTTTCCACAATAACCTTTTGTCCAGTGGAAAGGTTCCATGGATATTAAAAGTTCTTCGTTTAACCATCAATGCCATATATGGTCACATTGCGCAGTGTTGCATGGTGTCTTGTGAAAGTTCCTTTAGGCAGTTTGTTTTTTTAACATAATCTAGGTATATTTGATGCCATAGTAATAATATGCCATTTGTTATCATTCCCTTGCAGGTTGAGAATGAGCTGAAATCTATTTGTAATGACATACTGGATGTACTGGACAAACACCTCATTCCTGCAGCCAACACAGGAGAATCCAAAGTTTTCTACTACAAAATGTAGGTGTTTGACCAATCAAAGTACATGCATTTAGAACTTCATAGGTCTCCTTCACAGCAGTGGGTGAGGGTCAGAGTGTTCAGTATCTAACATATAAATTAAAATTGTCAACTTTGCCAATGCAAATTTGATGAATCTTTTCACCCACACTTGTTTTTTTGTGTGTGTTTACAGGAAGGGTGGCTACCACAGGTACCTAGCAGAGTTTGCCACAGGTAATGACAGGAAGGAAGCAGCAGAGAACAGTTTGGTGGCGTATGAAGCTGCCAGTGACATTGCCATGATTGAGCTCCCACCCACACATCCCATCCGGCTCGGCCTAGCACTCAACTTCTCTGTCTTTTACTACGAGATCCTTAACTCCCTGACCGCGCATGCAGGTTAGTTTTTTTCTTCTTAAAGTGTCCAATGTTTTTTTGATATTACAACTTCTAGGGCTGTACCCTAATAGTTGTCAAATTGTTATTTGAAGAGAAGAGGCTTAGTCGACCAAATTTGAATTAGTCCCTCAGGCCCTGTCCACACTACTGCGTTTCTTTTAAAAACGGAGACCTTTTGGTCGAATGAATCACAATTGGATGATGCTAAATATATGTATAAACGGGATCTAAAATGTTTTGAGCTTGTCCACTTTCGGCCAGTCTTAAACTCATTATACTGGATTGCTTTCGTAGTGTAAGCGCTCGTGGTCAAAGTCCCTTTCAAGGAAAGTGTTCACCTGGCGGCCATATTGCAACGCCTCCAGGCAGCTATTTCGGGCATCCAAGACCAAGTCCAATCTATTTGATTGGAGAAATCCTGAAATCTCAAAAAACTGCTTGCCAAAATCACAAAATAAATAATATATTTCAAATGCGCAACAAAATCTGACATGACATTTTCCATAAATGTTGTTTCTTTTTCTCAAATAGTGTTTAAAACAGCTTGTTTTTTAGTCTGGATGAGCCAATCAATTTTCTCTTTTACTTAGAAGGCGGGACACATTCCACCATATTGGACTTCAGTTTCTCCGATTCATAAGTTATAGGAGTGAACCCTCTTTCTATATAGATTTTGATGTGGTTGAATGTGTTCGAACAGCTGCAGAAATGGACTTCTCTCCGCCTACTGACACATTCTTCACATATACGTGATTTTGTTGGCTGAAGACCTGAGTTTGATTTGAAGACAAAAAAAAAAACCATTCCAAGCACAATGTTCTCTCACCATTCCTGATTTCTAACACGCAGAAATGAAAGTGCTTCCATCATCTCGTTTATTAAATATATATGTCATTTGCACAAGCGTTTGTCCATTAGATTTACCCGCTTATAGACTCATAGACCAGGACAGAAATGGTTGAAAGTGGACAAGAGACAGATCCATTTGACCAAAATTGATCTTAATACCAGGTTTAAACATGGGCTTGGATACTCAACAGCTGGTTTTCAATCTTTTTTACTTAAGGCCAGTGAGTTAGTATATAAAATGATTTTAACCATAATGCATTTTCATGATTCCCTAAGTTTCAAGAAACTTTATGTACAAGTTATTGAGGGGGGTAAATAAATATTTCAATCTAGATCTTCATTTTATGTAATTATTTTAGCATTTCATTGAGTTATATAATTTTAATATAATACATAATCATGTATCGACCTGGTTCAGAACCACTACCTTTTAGGATAACCCCTGATCTGACTCTCCACTTGCTCCTCCAACAGGTTGGCGAAGGCAGCGTTTGATGATGCGATAGCTGAGCTGGACACACTGAGTGAGGACAGTTACAAGGACTCTACACTCATCATGCAGCTGTTACGGGACAACCTGACACTGTGGACTTCAGACATGCAGGGAGATGGTGAGACATACACACCTTAAGCTGCAGTTCACACTACACGCGACTTTGTCGCTGCAGGTCGCCAGTGGCTGCGCTGTTGACAAAAAAATACAAAAAATACATTTTATTGCCGCTACAAACAAATATTTTGGAAGGAAAGGTCTAAATATAAATGGAATCAGTACATAAATGCATAATATTAAAGAAGAACGAGAAACAGTGAGTGCTCTTGCCATCGCGGCTATTTAACTGCAGCAAACGGGCAAATACCGGTCTATCTGGGTTCCCGAAACCATTCAGTCATGGAGTCAGTACCGTGAACACCACTGTATGTACACGGAGATATATCATACATTATAGGACAGTTTCTGACTGTTAAAATGAGCTTCTCGTTCAACCTGTCTTGACCTCCTATTGGTTGTCGCTCACGAAAATCGCTCGTCATTTGCACAAAGTTAAACATTTCTCAACTTTGTCGCATCACTGGACACGCCCACAAGCGCAACGGTCGCGACAGCTCGACTTGGCTCGGCTTGACTCAGCTCGCTTTTCGCTCCGTTTTCCATTGCAGACAGTACCGCCACAAATATTACCCGGTCGTCATAGCGACGCCTTTCATTCCTCGCTGGCCAATCAAGCTCTCGCTGGATCCTCTTTTGGCAACCAAACAAAGGAAAGTCTGCACCAAGTCTGATGCAGAATGATGACGCAGTGAATGGTGACGATTCTCTCTGACCAATCAGCAGTCGGCATTGTTTTCACGTCACATTTTAGTATCGCTTAGCTAGCCTCAGCTTGCTCAGAACCTCTCCGGAGGTGGTACAAAAAAAGTACCCGAAAGCAGGTAACCAAGTAGAAATCTGTACTGTGTAGTGGAAAAGTGCCATTAGATACTATTACTAATAGGGAAAAAATGTTTTGCACTGAATTGCACTGTGCAGTCAGTGCCTGAGGTACTTTGCAATGCAAATATCATATTTCTTAATTGGTATTGTCAGTAAATTTAATTTCTTTTAAACATTTTTGAGGTTAACGGACCTGAAATTGGTGTGGTGATAATATATAAAAAAATAAGAGATCAAATTTACCAATTTAAATTGTCTACCTATTTAAAAGCGACAGGTTTGTGTTTGAAAGATGGAGTCATGAGTATCTGTAACTAGTCAGAACACTGCCTGAGTGATCGTCACAAAGATAGATTCCGATAAAACAACTATTAAATGATGATTGGATTGTAATATTACTATTCCTCCTGAGGAAATTGTGTTGGTATCCTTTAAAAAAGTTGTAGCCTAGAATTTGCAGTAAAAAGGGGTCTTGTATATCTTTCAGTTTCTAATTTAAAGCTTTTACTGTTTTATGTCTACTGTATGTGGAGTTTCAAATATGAATTTGCAGGTTTGTCTTAAAGCATAAGTAAACAACATTGCTGAGTGTTTTCTTCCTAAAAACTGCAGTGAACCAAAGACAGTCTCAAAACGGCGGTTTGAAAGTCGCCCGTTCTCTATTATGTGACAAACGTAATAAATCACGTCAACGTGCAGGTGGGCTTGAGCACGTCATTAGCTATACTGCTAAGCAGGCGAGTCTCAAGCCAGGTTATCCTGGTATATTTTTCTGTTGAGATTAATTTTTTTTTACATTTAGCAATAAAACAGGTGAATTGGATATATAATGGATGTAACAATGAACTACACCTTTCTTCACTGCCTTTCAAAGTGTTTCTAAGGATGCTGATTTTTAGAAGGCAGCTGTCAGATTCTGAGATGGAGAACGGAATGTGGTTTGTGTAACATTAGCAACACGTTATATTAGCTGTTTGATAATGTAGTCAAGTCAGACGGCTGTTAGGTCACTTGTAGACAAGCCTGTATATTCGACTCTTCCACTTCTTCCTCTGATTCAGTTTCTGGATTTAAACGTATATGGCTAAATTAAACCATATTCCACTTGCCATTGTGCAGCGTCTGCTACAGTAACTTCAGTAAAGTTGATCAGAGTGAGATCTCTGAGCTGCTGTGAGTGAGTGGAGGCAGGGCTAATTACAATCTCATCATGGCTACAAGTAATCCAAGTAAAGCAAGGTGTTACAAGTTGCATTCAAGATATTTTAAGTCATGCAGTTTTTTTCCACTTCAAAAAACTTTTAAAAAATGTAATTTGGTGGTCAAAGATGAGTTTTAAGAGATAGAATTAATGACTAGAGAGGGACTTTTAATTTAAGTATAAGATATTACGTTTTTGTCATTAAAAAATAGGTAAGGAGTTAATAACAAACAAACAATTAAAGTTATTAACTGGGCTAGAAAAGTTGTATTGATTAACTGCAATGATTTTCCATAAATATAGCATTATTGTCATATTGTTTTATGATGTTGATTCCCTAAACTTTAACTTCAAGTTAATCCAGGATTGGGTTTATATTTTTTTAAGAAAAAGGATCTTAAATATATCTTTAGATTCTATTTCTATAATTTTCTTTAAATTATAGTTTGTCATTTTTAATAACTAGTATGGTTTTCAATCATGAAAAATTAATCATAGTTGAATAAAACAAACAAACAATTTATTAAAATGAATAAGACCTGTTTATTCTTAGAAAAGGCTAGAAAATATTACGTTGATTAATGTATTTATGGATTGTAATTACCCTTTGACATATTTATATATGTTCTAATAAGCAATTCTAGCTTATTCAATTCTTAAGCAATTCAGTTCTAATAAGCACACTTAAGGGTTCACCCAAAAATTTTAATTTTGTCATTCACACCCTTAAATTTAGAAAACCTAGAATCGCACAGAAACTTTATATAGCGCCCATTCTGTGCTTTTTTTACAATAGCCATGTTTCCATCTACTTGTCAATAGAATTATCTGAAGTTCGGTTAAAAAACACATGCGAATAAAGCTGGTGAAAGTGTGTTTCCATCAAACGGCTTTAAAGCGAATGAAAACCTGTACGTAATGGACGTCACATGCTGTTTGCGATCAAATTGGTATATCGAATTGATTTGCAGACATTTTAAGGTGTTTCCATTCATTTTCGCACTGAATCGGAACAACATTCAAGCAAACTTTTGCGAACAAAGTTTTGTTAGACAAAACGGATACGCCATCTACCAACAAATGATCAATATTTCACAAGTTGAAGCCTAATAATGCTTATGTGCCAGCTGATAGCGACATATGTATGGGATAATGTATGTCGAGGCGGTTGTTAGCCTGAAGGGTTGGTAACGTTATTCGCTATAACAACCGCCACGCTATATATTATCCTGCTAATTACATATGAATCAAACAAATAAATAAAAAAATTAATAATTTGACACAAATATAGACTTAAAAACGAGTTTATTGATTTTAAAAACGAGTATTGCTTCTGCTAAAGAAAATAGTCTGTTCCGTCTCCTGAACTGCGTCCATGGCAACGGTGTACAGCGCCGCAGTCTGTTAACAAGAAATAACAGACCACATTATACATTAGAACTCAACCAAGCCACATAAAAACAAGCAAAACTAACCTAAGAAAACAACGACGCTATAAACATTGCTATGTTGATGCCGATACACGCAAATGCCCGACGACAGCGGAGGCGACTGTGGTGTGGGAACGACAGCGCTCCATCAGTTCTGGAGATCGTGGTTCATAACCCTTTGGTTGAAGCATTTTTATTTTGTATTGCTTTGTCCACTTACATCTGTCTTTGTTGACATCCGCCATGTGTGCGCAAACAGACTGGCCGGAAATGAACTCGTCTTCTGACGTGTTGCAACCATAAAAGGTCATAAAACTTAATCGCAATTCATTATTTATTCGGCAAATAACGTTTCCATCAGCTTTTATCGCATTAGCCGTATATCGATCAAGAGAAAATCCAATGAGACCGAACGTATTTCATTTGAGTTGATATTCATGAAATTTCATTGAATTTTACTGTTTCCATAAGGCATTTTTCATTTGATATCCTTAATTCGGATAAAAACGTGTCGAATGGAAACATGGGTTACGGAGTTAAAGGTGCAAGGAAAACATTATTTGTAGCTTTTTATTTATTTAATTTTTAATTATAAAAACAAGCTCATAGCTTTAGGAACATGCCAAACCAATGTGAATGTAAATAAATGTGAACGAGCAGCACTCAGTCGGGTGCGAACATGTGTGTAACAGTGTTGCCAGATCTCGCTAAGACAAATAAGCAACCAACCCGGTGAAAACAAGCCCAAAACAAGCGACTTTTCTCATAGACAGCAAAAGCGTTTTTCTCATCGAGCCCCTAGGTTTCGGGACGAGAAAAAACTACAATCTCTGGGGACGGATCGGATAGTTTTAAACTGTGAATGTCAATTTACATCCACGTGACAGTTTTGTAAAACTGTGCACACGGTACAGTTTTATTTTTCTTCTGTAATAAAGCTTGGCTGCCCATCTAGTGTTGGTACTGTGCCCAAATAAAATCTGACTGAGAGCTAATTTTGAGATGTCAACCTAAAATTTAGAACTTCTTCAGATTTTTGGCTTACATTTTCTTGCAATTTTAGAGTAAAATATATATTTTGCAATATATATATTTTATATAAAATAGAAATAATTATATTTTTACATTGTTCATTTTCATAAACTCAAAGTTATAACTTTTTTCTGTTTCACTTTCATAATTTCATAATACTGCACTTCAAAAATAATTTGGCAAATGTCTTCTTTAAAACAAGACCAAAGGTCTATATTCCAAAGCATTCTTGAATTAAAACCATTTGAATAGTGATTTTCATGGAAAAAGGGGGAGTGACAGTTAGAGGCTTAACAGTTAAACAATATTAAATTAATATCTATATCTAAAATATCTAACATATAATTAATATATATATATAAAACTCTCCTACAGTCTAGTAGTCAGTATCAGTCGCGATGGTCCAGACTCGCAAGTATTTTCATTTTAACATCACTCACTGACGTTTAACTAACCAGAAAAAAAAACGAAAAAAAAAAAAAAAAAAACAACGATTGCCCTGCTCTGCCTCTGATTGGCTAGTACTCGTTGCCATCTGGGTCAGAGCCAATTAGAAGCAGGATGTGGGTGGGAAAAACTCTATGAATGGGGAAAGGGAGAGAGGGAACAGGCAAGACAAACTCCTACATTTAAATAACATAGAAAATATCTGCTTTGCAGACGAGCTGGGAGCACGCCCAAATAAGCAACTACACTTTAGAAACAAGCCCAAAAAAACGCGACCCGCGACTCCCATTATTTGCAAGCGACTTTACAGAAAAACAAGCCCAAAGTCGCTTACAGATAAGCAGACTTGGCAACACTGGTGTGTAATAGTAGAATCTGTGACTAGTTGCAGTGTGAGAGTGTCGGCGATGACCACGTGACTTCAGCTTTGGTGCAGGCTTATAAAGTGTGAGGTGTCGAGTTTGTCTCATAGTGTGTGGCTTAAATCGAATGCCACTGTAATAAGAGAGACTCTTTGTTTTTTCAGGTGAAGAACAAACTAAACCAGCACAGCCAGATGCTGAGGAAGAAAAGCAGTGAGATGTGTCGCCAACATACCTAAACCTCTCTCTTCTCTCTCTCTCTCTCTCTCTCTCTCTGACTGTCTCTGTTGCTCTCTCTTCTCATTCATCCCTGCCCTCAGGGAACCACATGGTGTCAGTAGAGAAGAGTTCAGATGCTGAATGCTGTTGTCCATCCTTGTTTATCACTTTATCTGTCTGTCTTTTTTTCCTCTTCTCGCTTTTCTCCTTGTTCAGTACCTTTGCTCTCACCTATCTGACCATCTACACGAGTTTGGAGTCATTGAGAGTTTTCAAGTTTTCTCTAATGTTCACCAATGCTGCTCATTGGATCAAAAATACAGTAAAAAAAACATAATACTGAGAGATATTATTGGGATTTAAAATAACTGTTTTCTATTTAAATATATTTTAAGTTGTAATATATTCCTGCAATGCAAAGCTGAATTTTTAGCATCATTACTCCAGTCTTCAGTGTCACATAATCTTTCAGAAAACATGAATAATAATAATAATAATAATAATAATGGAGCGAATTCACATATTAGAATGATCATGTGACACTGAAGACTGGAGTGATGATGCTGAAAATTCAGCTTTGCTTCACAGAAATAAATTATTATTATTATTTTTAAATATCTAAATTAAAACCAGTTCTTTTATATCATATATAATATTTTTGATCAAATAAATGTAGCCTTGGTGAGCGGAGGAGACTTATTTCAAAAAAATCTTAAACATCTTAACGACCCCAAACTTGTTAAGCGGTAGTGCACATTTTTAGAAAGTTTTAGGGGTTCATTTATTTTTTTATTTTTAAAATCGTAAGCGTTTTTTAATAAACTATTCACTTAGATCTTTATATGATTATTTGATGCCAGAATGGAGAGTTTCCTCTAAGGTTTGGCTTTACTACCTGATGTGAACTTCCTTGAGAATCACACTTTTAAATTTGCTTTGGCTTATTTCTTTATTAGTGTTATTCCGTCGATTGTTGGGTTGAGTTCAATGGCAATTATTGGAGATGTTTATTTTTAGAAGCTTTTTTGAGGTCGGCTGAGAGTAAAAAAAAAAAACCTCAAGCTGTGTATCGTAAATTTGGCCTCAAAAACATTTTGCCCTCCTTTTCTAAAGTGATGGATTTTGTCAGAAAGTTCTCTGTCTGTGGTATGGTGTCCTGTGGTTTGTTACAGTAAGTAACTACGCTTTTATAAATGAATGCAACTCTCGCCTCACCGTTATTCGAATTGTTGCTGCTGCAGAAATATTTCTATAAAGCTGTTGTCAAAGCTTTTGTGCTTTGCCTCAGAGCTTTTTGTGTTTTAAGGCAGGAAAAAAAAGAAAGATCTTCTCAAGATCAGATGCAAAACTAGCAAGATGCATTTGTGTTTTTCTTCAATAGACTAGTTGGGATTTTGGTAAGACTTTACAATGAGGTTTCATTTAACATCAGTTAACTACATTATTTAACAAACCAACCATAAACGATATTACATTTTTGTTAACATTAGGTAATAGTGGGATAGTTCACCCAAAAATGTTAATTCTGTCATGATTTACTCAAATAATGGGTTCATAAACTGTTTGGTTACCCATGTTCTTCAAAATATCTTTTGTGTTCAGCAAAAGAAAGAAATTCATACAGGGTTAGGAACAACATGAGGGTAATTATAACAGCATTTTTATTTTTGGGTGACTATAAACTCTGAACCAACGTAAACAAACAATTGTTTTTTGTACTGAACATTAACAAAGGTTAATAAATGCTATAAAATCATTTGGTTACACTTTAAATGTCCTTGTAACAGTGATTGATTGATAAATGTTTTCTTACTATAGGTTTAGGGTTAGTTGCTCGAATTTATGTATAATTTACTGTTAATGCTATGGTATGTAATGTAACGCGCCACAAGGATGCTGTAAATGAAGTGTGACAATCGTTTGCCATTGCCAGTTCATGTTAGATTATGCATTAACTAATGTTGACACATATGACGTCTTGTTGTAAAGTGTTACCGGGATTTCATTTCTTTGTGTATCTACTCATTCTGACTCTTTCTCTCTTCTGTCTGTATCGTCATGTATTTCTTCTGTTCAGTACATGTAACTTGAATCTGATTTGTACTGTTTATCCTGCCTGAAGCCAACAAACACCTGTCTTCTTATGGAGACACAGCATGAGATCGACTTGACCTTCTGAATAAATCAAGACTAAATAAACGAATTAATAAAACACTATCTTAACCTTTCTCTGTTTTAATTGATTTATTGAAGTCAAGGATGTTTTTTTATAAAGGCTGATAAAAATTAAATACTAAGTATGCATTCAAACCTAAATGTATTCACACACCTTGCTATCCTCACTTACATAAATGGACTATTGTGTCCTTCACCCACTAGATTTTTTTTAAAATTATATCTGGTATCTGAATAATTTATCTGAATATTATATATAAGAGTATGTGCTCCACTAGTGACTTTCCTGAGTTGTGATTTGAAAGGCAGTAGATAGTTAACTTAAACCTCAAAAAAGCTATTTTCATTACTTGAAATAGTGTGTGTGTGTGTATGTGTGTGTGTATATATATATATATATATATATATATATACACACACACACACACACACACACACACACACACACTCACCTAAAGGATTATTAGGAACACCATACTAATACTGTGTTTGACCCCCTTTCACCTTCAGAACTGCCTTAATTCTACATGGCATTGATTCAACAAGGTGCTGAAAGCATTCTTTAGAAATGTTGGCCAATATTGTTAGGATAGCATCTTGCAGTTGATTGAGATTTCATACACATCCAGGGCACGAAGCTCCCGTTCTCACCACATCCCAAAGATGCTCTATTGGGTTGAGATCAGGTGACTGTGGGGGCCATTTTAGTACAGTGAACTCATCGTCATGTTCAAGAAACCAATTTTAAAATAATTCGAGCTTTGTGACATGGTGCATTATCCTGCTGGAAGTAGCTAACAGAGTATTGGTACATGCATGGTGACCATAAGGGATGGACATGGTCAGAAACAATGCTCAGGTTGGACGTGGCATTTAAACAATGCACAATTTGGCACTAAGGGCATCAGACCAGGCAACATTTTTCCAGTCTTCAACTGTCCAATTTTGGTGAGATCTTGCAACTTGTAGCCTTTTTTTCCTATTTGTAGTGGAGATGAGTGGTACCCGGTGGGGTCTTCTGCTGTTGTAGCCCATCCGCCTTTGTTGTGCGATGTTGTGGCTTCACAAATGCTTTGCTGCATACCTCGGTTGTAACAAGCGGTTGTTTCAGTCAAAGTTGCTCTTCTATCAGCTTGAAACAGCCGGCCAATTGTCCTCTTACCTCTAGCATCAAAAAGGCATTTTCACCCACGGGATTGACGCATACTGGGATGTTTTTCACTTTTCACACTATTCTTTGTAAACCCTAGAAATGGTTGTGCATGAAAATCCCAGTAACTGAGCAAACTGTGAAATATTCAGACCCATCTGGCGCCAACAACCATGTCACGCTCAATTCTTAAATCACCTTTCTTTCCCATTCTGACATTCAGTTTGGAGTTCAGGAGATTGTCTTGACCAGGACCACACCCCAAAATGCATTGAAGCAACTGCCATGTGATTGGTTAATTTGATAATTGCATTAATGAGAAATTGAACAGGTGTTCCTAATAATCCTTTAGGTGAGTGTATAATGTAAACTTAACTTAATATAAAAAAAATAATTACAGACATTAAAAAAAGAAATGCACAATAAAATTACAAAATATTTAAAGTTAAATTAAAAATGGAAAATATAAAGATTGTAAATATTAAAAAATATATCTATCTCAATGAAAATACTGACTGGAAAAGTCATTGCAATATAAAATATCTGCAACTTGTAAGCTACTTAAGTTTTTATTTTTTTTAATTTGGACAAGCATGAGACTATCTGGCCATCACTAACTAGCCTCACTAACTGACCTCTTAAAGACACTGGGAAACGTCTCAGTATGTAACCCTCGTTCCCTGAGTAGGGAACGGAGACGTTACGTCGGATGACGGAGAATGGGGGTTTCGCCTAGAAAGCCAATCCTCTTTGAGTATTAACCCTTTCACACGTAAGTTTAAAATATTCTAACTGACCCTCCAGCGTGAGTTTTTCAAGGCGACCGTTATTTAGAACTTGCCACTTTAATGTTTCCACGGTGATGCGTCATTGCTTGTCACATGACACAGCACAACCACAACAGAGAGCAGGGTACTCAAGCCTGCCTCCGTCCCATCCAGGAGCCACACTTGTAGACGCCAAAGATCGGGAACGAGGGTGCCATAGGGTGCCCTGTCTCTGAGAAAGGAGGTCCTTCCTCAGAGGAATTGGCCAAGGAGGTGCTGTCGCAAGGAGTATGAGTTTGGAGAACCAGGTCTTGGTGGGCCAATATGGGGCGACCAACAAGACCTGCTCCTCGTCCCTCCTTGATCTTGCACAGAGCCCGTGTGAGAAGGCTCACTGGGGAAATGCATACTTGCATAGACCCAGCGGCCAGCTGTGTGCCAAGGCGTCTACTGCAGAGCGTGCCCTCCGGACAGAGAGTAAAACAGGGCGCAATGGGATGAGTCGTGGGAAACGAACAGATCTATCTGTGCCTCCCCGAACTGGTCCCAGATCAGCTGGACCGACTGGGATGCAGCAGAACACGGGAAGAAGGTCTGACGGCAGGTCGGAGTTACTGGAACTGAGCGTGCTGCGATGCAGTGCCCACCTCGGGACTCGACTCACGAAGCCACAGCTGAAGCGGTCTCATATGGAGCAAACCGAGCGGCGTTGCCCTGGCTGCGGATGCCATATGCCCCAGGAGCCTCTGAAAAGTTTCAGTGGAACCGCACTCTTGCCCTCCGAACTGTCGAAGACAAGTCAGCAGTGAGCGTGCCGCGCTCACTCGTAAGCTGCGCGGACATGGCGTCCGAGTCGATCTCCATACTGAGAAAAGAGATCCTCTGCACGTGGCAAAATTTGCTCTTCTCGATTGACCCGAAGGCCCAGACGGGCTAGGTGCCGAGTACAAGGTCTCTGTGTTCGCAGACCTGATCTCGAGAGTGTGCTAAGATTAGCCAATCGTCGAGATAGTTCAGGACGCAAACCCCGTGTTCGCTGAAGGGAACAAGGGCTGCCTCGATGACCTTCGTAAGACACAAGGAGATAGAGCCAACCCGAATGAGAGAACCGTTTACTGATATGCCTGTCCCCTCGAAGCAAACCGAAGAAACAGTCTGTGTCAAGGTAAAATGGAGACATGAAAGTACGCGTCCTTCAGGTCCATTGCTGCAAACCAATCCTGGGGCCGAACACATTCGAAAATGTGTTTGGCCATGAGCATTTTGAACGACAGTCGGTGAAGAGTGTGGTTCAAAACGCGCAGATCGAAGATTGGTCGTAACCCACCATGTCTTCTTGGGGACAATGAAGTAGGGGCTGTAAAACCCTGACCTCATCTCGGCTGGAGGGATGGTCTCGATTGCACCCTTCGCCAGCAGGGTGACAACCTCTGCTCTCACGATCAGGGCATTGCCACCGACCATCGGTAGAGCAGACTCCCCGGAAACAGGGAGGAGACCGTGCGAACTGAATCGCATAGCCGAAGTCTGACATAGTTCGGGCAATCCGATCGGGACTCGATTGGGGAGCCTGAACCAAGCCCCCAAAAACTGATCCAGTGGAATCATCCGAGCCACAGACGTCCCGGAGGGGCAGCGGGGCGGGAGAGATTGCCAGCGGCGGGGATGTCCCACGCGAGTGCACCATCGGGCTCCACGCCCTGACAGAGGAGACCAGGGAAGGACCAGCATTCCGCGGGGTCTGCTCTGCCGGGGGTCTGGCAATGGAGGGGATGAGAGTGCCGTGGTCCGGAGACGACACGCACTGCCATCCGCGCCCTCAGAGACAGAGGAGGATGAGAGTGGCGATGCACAGGGGCGTTGCCCGGGTGAAGGCTGCTGCTGGGGCCGTGCGGGAGGGAAGGGGAGCCACAGGGGGGTGTCCTCGGTGGCGAGCAGGCTGAGGCTGGGTGGAGGCAGCAGCTGGCCGACGGCCCCGGAGGGGCAGCGGGGCGGAGAGATCGTCAGAGGCGGGGATGTCCCACGCGAAGTGCACTATCGGGCTTTGCGCGCAGACAGAGGAGATCAGGGAAGGACCAGTGTTTGATCAGCGTTTGACCAGCGGCAGAATATGTTTGATCGCGTCAGCTGCTTCTGAGCGGTTGAGAACTGCTGGGCAAAGTCCTCAACCGCACCGTCCGAATAGGCCAGCCTGGGGATAAGTGGGTGCTCAAGCAGACGAGTCTGCTCGACGTCCCACATATCAGCCAGGTTGAGCCAGAGGTGACGCTCCTGGTACCACGCGTTAGTGGCCACCACCTGACCAAGGGAGCGCGTGGCCACCTCAGTCGCCCGGAGAGCGAGATCGGTGGCAGCATGCAGTTCATCGAATGCCCAGGGTCAGTCCCACCCTTGTGCATGTCTCTGAGTAGCTTTGGAGGGAGGGGGAGTGAAATACAATGTAACCATTACCTTTCATTTTTTTATTCCATGGCGGAAAAAGCTGCCATACAAAACAACAATAGTCTCAACTGACTTTCATTATGACATTATGTGGCAATGCAAATTGCCAGAGTCAATATTGTCCATTAGATCGAAAGATCTGAAACTCTTTACCTGCCCATAGACCCTCCCTCAAACAAATCAGGACAGAAGTGTTCGAAGTGGTCAAAAAAGACAGATTAAAACACTAAGTGTAAACAGTAATGTGCCTAATCAACCAAAATGACCATTTCATCTGCATTTTGAGAAAGCTCTGTAGTCCAATACGCTTTTGTGAATGTGAACTCCCTCATCCAATATCCAGCGCTTTTACTCTGACAGCGTCATAAAAGAGTCCAGTTGAACCGTCTCACTGATGGTTCACAGATCCATGTTCATGTTCCTGTTGATCATCATCTGAACCAGTTGACTCTCAGATGTCTGGCTGTCAAACCTCAGAAATGTCTGTTGTTGCTGTTGCTTAGCTCCATGTCCTTTCAAATAGACTGTCTATGTTGTCAGTTTTTAGGGCTGTCTAATGTTATCCTCACCTAGCGGTTTAGAGTATCACAGGCTTCACATTTTATTATATAGTGCAGGCCAAAAAAAGTTGAAGGTCTGAAACTTTTAAAGATGTAAATGTTTGTATTATCATCTTGAACTGGATGTGTAGGCTGACTCGTTTGATTGGGCGAACGCATTTACAGGTGAAACTCCAAAAATTAGAATATCGTGCAAAAGTTAATTTATTTCAGTAATTAAACTTAAAAGGTGAAACTAATATATAGACTCATTGCATGCAAAGTGAGATATTTCAAGCCTTTATATGTTAGAACTTTTATGATTATGGCTTACAGCTGAACAACTTTACACAATATTCTAATTTTGAATTTGGGGTTTTCATTAGTTGGAGCCTAAGCCAGCTTCTCCCTCGTTCCTATTTAGTTTCCCTGTGTTTGCAGTCCTATGCTGGTTTGTCGTGTTGTCATGTAGACCTACATCATAATCAGAGCCGGACGGTAATGGAGTACATTTACTTAAGTACAATTTTGAGGGATCTGTACTTTACTCGAGTATCATTTTTGGGGAGTAGTCATGACTTTACTCAAGTACATTTGAGAGGTAAATATTGTACTCTTTACTCCTCTACATTATATATTATAGAAATGACTATAAAAAAATGGAAACAAGAAAAATCTCGGAAACCCTCAATTTGTTGTTTCCTTCTCAAACATGATTGGATTGTGCAGGTGCCACTGATTGGGCAGCCTGGTCTCATTGTTAATACGTAGGTATTTTACGTTTTTGCAAAGATAGAAAACTTACTTTTTAGTACGTTTTGATAGATGCTGAAACGTGTAATATCGACGTATCTGCAACATTTAAACGTAACATTATTACGTTTTTACAGCTAAAAAACGTAAACTGTTTACGTATATTCTATATCATACAGATATCTGTATAATTTCCCTTTTTACCATTTTATAGATAAATGTAAGTTCCCTGTAACCCTAATCCCAAACCTAAACATACCCATTTTATACATAATATAAAAAAGGATAAAACGGTGTTGGGAAAGGGCAGTTTTATTAACAATATAACGTTAGCATTAAAATCTATTTTGAGCCACCAATACTCCTACCCCTAAACCTACCCATATGCGTCTTCCATTGTTCCATTGTTTCGTCTCTTATCTAAATCTGACCATGGAGCTTCTGACTTTGGTGGAAAGCTGAATGTGATTGCTGATAGGCTGTCCCGCTTCAACGTGATCTCATGAGAATACGTATGTATTTGTACGTAAAGTGTCGTTCTATCATACGTATATAATTACGTTTTATATGCGCAGAAACGTATAAAACAGACGTATTTACAGTACTAAAACGTAAAATATTTACGTATTGACAGCACAAAAACATCATTTATTTACGTATGAACAAATCCACTGACGTACACATTTGTACGCATCACAATTTATGCATATCGGTAGCATTATGTTTTGACTCTATTGCATTCCACTGTTTTATATTAACATTTTGCTTGTTTCACCTGCATGGTGTTAAACAATAATATAAAACCTTAAAAATACATTATTTAACGTTACTCGTTTAACCATTTTGTAATAGTTTATTTACCTTGAGACACATAAGTGTTTTCTCCTATAAAACACAACAAAATTCTCAAAAGACTGCGACTGCAATGCTTCATTATGTGAACGGCTTTTGGCATCGGTTTTGACATTTTCACAATAAATAAATTATTGTGATTATACTTGTCTGTTAGTTATGTTTTTCTTTATAATTGTAGTTTGTTACATGTTAGTTTTAAGCAATTGTTCATGTCCATCCCGGGAATGTGCCAACCCGTCGCCCTACTTTGCCAGACTATTTCAGTTTTCTGAATTTTCAGAAATTTCTTTAAAGCTACTCTGTGTAACTCTTAGTTTATTCTTAGCTAAAAATACTTAGTTCTTTCAAAAATATATGTGCTCATTAATGTATATTTACTTCGTTCAATTAATAAGGTATTCTCATGAGTGTATTATGCCATTGAAAATACATACGGGTAAGGGGTGCTAATGTTGGTCGCCATGTTGCCCCTCCGTCTTGAAAGTACATTAGCCAAAGAGGGACATACCCGTTAATTCAAGCTTCGCCTTTTGCGTTTATGTTTGAGTTAACACTCATGGACAAGGTCGAACTGGAAGCCATGTTAATCTTTAACTACATTGGCCACCGTAGGGTTTAAAACGAAATCGGAATTGAGAGGAACTGAAACTAAGGCCCTGTCCCAAATGGCACACTCCGGACTTGTTGACTTCCTCAGAGTCCACACTTCGGTTATGTCATGAAGTGAAGACCTATAGTGCCCTTAGCGCGAGTTTTCGAGGGCGCATTGAGAGGTATTTTTGGGACAGACTCGATCTTCACGCCGGAAACAGAAACACGGTCTGGTTGTTGCATAGACAGTATAAGAAGTACAAAAACAGGATTTATTTTATTTTCTCAAATCTTATGTCCATGTGAACTATGCAGCCTGCTTTTAAAGTTCTATAATTGTATATGCCACCTGGGCATTACAATAGATGTCATGGTTATGTAAATGATAAAAAAAGTTGTACATAAAAATACATAATGTTCAATTTTAACATAAAATGAAAATGAGTTTAAGAAAAATGTCTAGGTTTCAATATTCATAATACGTTTATGACTCAGTAAAGCCAATAGATTTGGTTCTATTTATGTAATGAATCATATTATGCGATCGTATTATTTAACACGCTTTTATTATGTTTGACATATCAACCATGGTCTCTAAAGGTCGAATAGACTGTAAGTAACAACTTGTAAAATGTACGCCTATGTCATAAAAACCATAATGATACTTACACCTTTAATATTTTATCTTTACAATCCGTGTGCGAAATCTCTTCCCATCTGTTGTCTGATTTGCCTTTCGCAAGGATTCCTGGGTAGTTAAAGTGCGTGGAGCCTGCATCTATGCGGGCTTCGTGGAAGACTGCTTCAAGGGTACAAAGGGGGCACTGCTGAGCACACTTGAGAAGCGTTAAAATGCCAAATGGGACAGCCTACGGACTCGTAGACTCGGCGAGCACGCGAAATCTAAGTCCACTGAGACCGCAAGTCCGCGTGAAGTGCGCGATTTGGGACAGGGCCTAATATTCACTGGATGGTCATATACCTTTAAGTAGACATCTGACTAGTTTTACTTGTACTTGAGTAAAATTTAGCAAGGGATATCTGCACCTTTATTCAAGCGTGCATGCGACCTCTGATGTATATAACAATTGTAAGTCGCTTTGGATGAAAGCGTCAGCTAAATGAATAAATGTAAGTAGTAAAGCTGTGTACTCTGTCCATCACTGGTTATAATTCTACCTTGTATGTTCCTCCTGTCTGTTGTGAAGTCTTTCCCCTTGGGGTAGGTTTTGTTTGTTTATTTCTATTTTTAATAAAAGCCTTCATTCTACTGCGAATTAGTCCTCACTGTAAAAACGGATATGCTTTATCTCAATCAATAAAATTGTGGCAACATATTACAAGCAATATTATTAATTAAATTGTACAAATAAGAATTAATTAGAATATTAATTTGATTAACTATTACTCAATTCTAATTTCTTCAATTTAATTAATAATATTGCTTGTAATATGTTGCCACAATTTTATTGATTAGATAAAGCATTTCATTTTTACAGTGCTCGCCTCATCTTCTCAACCCAAACCCTGACACGTATAAATCTGTTACTTAAAATTATCTGAAAATATTACAGTAAATACAGTAAATCTAGTTAAAGTAAATATTTCTCATTTTCCTGGAAGCAAATAAAAATTAATTAACCCTAAAACCGTATTCTGGACAAATGTGGGCAAAATAGTTTTGATTTATATTTAAAAATACTTCCCTTGATCTGAGCGGTACAAGACTTGGCTACTTTTCCCAAGTTTGCCACCTGAACACACACAATTTTTTTTTTTTTGACTTAATTCTACAATGTTAAGTGGGTGAAAAAAAGCCCTCCTTAATCTTGTATTTGGCTCAAAAATGGGCACCCATAGAAATGAATGGTAAAAATTGTAATTTAGAGCATTCTAAAATAAACCAAAATAAGACACCAGGTGACAGCAAAGTCACTTCATCTTTGGGTTTTAGCTCTAATAACTTATTGGAATTATATTTTAATATAGTTAAAAAAAATAATAAAATAAAACATAAAAATA
The DNA here is from genome assembly GCA_030378365.1 of Hybognathus amarus. Taxonomy (NCBI): domain Eukaryota; kingdom Metazoa; phylum Chordata; class Actinopteri; order Cypriniformes; family Leuciscidae; genus Hybognathus; species Hybognathus amarus. The sequence goes on from JAQIUQ010004412.1 coordinate 284,150, forward strand.
AGCATAATTTACATAGAAAATATGGTACTTTTTGAAGTAAATAAATAAAAAAATAAAACCAAAAATAAAAATAAAAACACCATAAATGGATAGACAAAACTTTATCGTAGTCAATGATATATAACATTTATAATAAATAAAAATTAGGATCACACTTGAGTCCTCTGTGCCCACATTTGTCCACAATTACAGGATTAAGGGCTATAAAGTGAATCTGGTTGAGGGCTACAACCACATGAAATATAAAATTAAACACAGATTCAAACTGTTAATCAAAAATGTTGTAGTATCCATAGTATTTTGTAAATGATACTAAACAATGACAGAACCACTCATTCTTATTGCACATTTTATTGCACACAAAAACAGATTTGTCTGTAGAACAAAAGCCATGAAGCATTCGATTTTCACTCTCCACCATTATTATTATTCAGTGGCATCCCTGTTTTCTCTTTGCACTGATTATTCAGTCTCTAAAACCAGAAGCAATTGTGATCTTTACAAAATTTGGTGAATCTCACAGGACCCAAGTAACAGAATGCATATCTCTATCTATATATGCCAACATACGAAATGGTATCGATAGGGAAAATGTACAGCAGTATAGGCTACTTTTTCATCCTAACAGATGTGGACATCGATAAAAGACAATCAAAAAATGTCTAGCGATCATTTAGCAGAACATAGACTAGACATTGTTAAACTCATTGGTTTTCTCCATTCTAACACACAACACTGCAGTACGCACACCATATCCATGAAGGTATTCATGTCTATAGAAATATTATAAACACTTGAACTTGACTTTATAAAACTAGGCAAATTGTAGTAAATATAGACAGTAAAACTTTCTTTCTGTGTACTCTCATGTAATAACAAACAAGCCTAAGCCTATATAAATAACGAATATCCCTAAAAATACCTATATCTCCTTTTTTTCAATAATATGAACATTTTATTTTTTGACTGCAAAGGGGGAAATCTAAAAAAAATCAGTACACATGTATTATATTCTATAACAACCAGTTACAAACCTTTTTAATAAAAAAACGTCCAAAAAACGACTATCAAAAATACAATCACGTTAAATACTATAACAGGCAAACCTGTGTTGTTTTGTTTATCGCTTAAAAGACTACTGTTTCTACAAGTATTCCCACACTCACTTACAGTGATCATCAAAGACATATCAAATCATCAGTCAGAAGTATTGCTACAGTCAGTGCAAACAGATTAAAGACAGAATTACCACAACGTGATTACTTTGTCAATACAGTAAATGAACAGTCTTTATATAACAAGTGCTATTACATAATCCGATTACAAAAAAACAAGTACTTGTAATTAGAGTATACATTACTTTTTAAAAAAACAAACAAACACATAATCAGAGTTACTTTTCATGCTGACATATTGATTATATTATATAGGTCAACAGCAATAATTTAGTTAATTAAATTGTACTAATAGTGAGCCAGAGGCTGTGGTTGATCTTTATGTGACGTGTGCTTGATTTACAAAAGATGTTTATCTATACCAAAAAGTAATAGTGAACGTTAATAGTCTGCTGTTATTTTACCATGTTTACTAACTGTGTAATGAAAGTGAAGTTGAATGATACTTAAAAGAATATATTTAGAGTAATGCATCTTTTTCCGCCATTCAAGTGTTCCATTCCTCAAAAAACTTCGGTAACGCTTCCTTTTACAGTACAGTACTTACAGGGTACTTACAGTGTACTTACCTAGAAAGTACTGGCTAATATAAGGTAAGTACATGGAACAGGGTTAGGTTTAGGGGTAGGTTCAGGGTTACTACTAGTTATTACCCAGTAATTTTAGTTACTAAAATAAGTACATAGTATATTTACATGGGTAACTGGACTGTAAAAGGAAGCGTTACCAAAACTTCTTTTGTGATAGAATTTTCATCTTTGGGTGAACTATTTTACAGTGGGGCCAAAAAGTATGAGAAAATAAATTAGAAAAAAAAATCCAGGAAATCACATTGTAGGATTTTTAAAGAATTTATTTGTAAATTATTGTGGAAAATAAGTATTTGTTCACCCACAAACCAGGAAGATTTCTGGCTCTCACAGACCTGTAACGTCTTCTTTAAGAAGCTCTTCTGTCCTCCACTTGTTACCTGTATTATTGGCACCAGTTAGAACCCGTTATCTGTATAAAAGACACCTGTCCACAGCCTCAAACAGTCACACTCTAAACTCAACCATGGCCAAGACCAAAGAGCTGTCTGAGGACACCAGGAAGAAAATTGTAGACCTGCACCAGGCTGGGAAGAGTGAATCTACAATAGGCAATCAGCTTGGTGTGAAAACATCAACTGTGGGAGCAATTGGAAGAAAATGGAAGACATACAAGACCACTGATAATCTCCCTCCAATCTGGGGTCCACGCAAAGTCCCATCCCGTGGGGTCAAAATGATCATGAGAACGGTGAGCAAAAATCCCAGAACTCCACGGAGGGACCTGATGAATGACCTGCAGAGAGCTGGGACCAAAAAAAAACAAAGGCTACCATAAGTTACACACTACACCGAGAGGGACTCTAATCCTGCAGTGCCAGGCGTGTCCCCCTGCTTAAGCCAGTACATGTCCAGGCCCGTCTGAAGTTTGCCAGAGAGCATATGGATGATCCAGAAGAGGATTGGGAGAATATCATGTGGTCAGATGAAACCAAAGTAGAACTTTTTGGTAAAAACTCAACTGTTTGGAGGAAGAAGAATGCAGAGTTGCATCCCAAGAACACCATACCTACTGTGAAGCATGGGGAAGGAAACATCATGCATAGGGGACAGGAAAGCTGTTTTTCTGCATAGGGGACAGGAAAACTGATCCAGTTAAGGGAAGAATGAACGGGGGCATTTATCGTGAGATTTTAAGCCAAAACCTCCTTCCATCAGTGAGAGCCTTAAAGAAGAAACATGGCTGGATCTTCTAGCGTGAAAGAAACCGCCTGGGCAACGAAGGAGTGGCTCCATAAAAAAGCATTTCAAGGTCTTGGAGTGGCCTAGCCAGTCTCCAGACCTCAACCCCATAGACAATTTCTGGAGTCTGTGTTGCCCAGCGACAGCTCCGAAACATCCCTGCTCTAGAGGAGATCTACATGGAGAAATGGGCCAAAAAACCAGCTACAGTGTGTGCAAACCTGGTGAAGACTTACAGGAAACGTTTGACCGCTGTCATTGCCAACAAAGGTTATGTTACAAAGTATTGAGTTGATCTTTTGTTATTGACCAAATACTTATTTTCCACCATAATTTATAAATAAATTCTTTAAAAATCCTACAATGTGATTTCCTGGATTTTTTTTCTCTCATAAAGTGTATCTATGATGAAAATTACAGACCTCTCTCATTATTCTAAGGCTATGTTTACACGGAAACGATTCTGAAGAGAAAACGCAAAAGTAGCGTCTGCGTCATCACTTTTCATTCTGCGTTTAGACGAGCGTTTTGTGTGGGAAATTCGCGTGCAAATGGTGACGCAAAAGTCTGTGACATTCAATGTAGTATGCACTTCAGGCGGCTAGGAGTGCATACTATAACAACACCAAGCCCGCCCGCCTGCGTACAACCTTCACTGTCAAGCAAACTTTTGCGTTTTTACCGTTTACACGAGAACGCGAAGGTGGAGCGTTTTTAAGATTTCCACTCTGGAGGGTGGTTTCACTTTTTTGTGTTTTTAAGCCTCAAAAATGCCGTCGCCGTGTAAACGAAGACACATCCGATAAAATATTTTTACGTTTTCACCCGCGAGCGTTTTCGTGTAAACAGGGCCTAAGTAGGAGAACTTGCACAATCAGTGGCTGACTACATACTTTTTGGCCCCACTGTATGTTCCACTAAAGACAGTCATACAGGTTTGGAACAAAATGGTGAGTAAATGATGACATGATTAAAATTTTCAGGTGAAATATCCCTTTATATCACAAATTCGCGTTTTTTATTATTATTATTCAAAACATGCAATAACTGCAGAAACAATTAAGGCTGTTTGTGTTGATAACAAATTTGTGCAGTAGATTAAGGAAAATGTTCCTTTTTGGTCTTTTGTGTGTTTTTGTCAGAACAACGTGGCAGTATTGTGGAAATAAATAAGAGTTAGCTCAAAATCCCTTCAAAAGCAATTACATTATAATACTTAAACCTTGTCATCTAAAAGACAGTTATTGATTACATTTTTAGGCATTTAATTTGTAATCAGTGCTAAATTATTTCAGAAGTTACATACCCAACACTGTATAGATGCATGCATGCTCGATCATTATATATTCCTAAAAACAATGCTGTCATGTAGTAGCCTACAGTATGTTGTTCTGAATTAACAACCCTGCAATTATCTACATCTGAATACAGCACAACTGCAAGAATGATTTGGCTTTTTTGGAACTGTTTTACAAAAAAAAATGTATTCATAAAGTCTTATTAAGACTTGTATAGTAATACTGTTTTGCTAATACGTTTAGAAACACCTTGCAGATCCTGCAAAATGAATACAAATTGCATTTGTCCCGAAATAAGCCTCTCTAAATACACCACAGATGTGTACATATAGTCCACAAGACAAAATAATACCTGAATAAAAACATAAAAAAATTAACATGGATTAGTAGGACACAGAACACAGTATTAGGATTCAAGGGTGTGTCAAATTTTTGAACATTTTCATTAGTGTCAAATAAATAAAAAAGAAATTTGGCAGGGGGTGGTCTTGTGGACCAATTTCAGGGGATTACTTTATGATCGTATTTTATTTTTTAATTTTGTTAGATTCTGCAAGGTATATGTAAACATAAAACCTCAAATGTATTTTCAGTAGAAGCCAAAGCATCAAGGTCTGGATGTCACCAAGTAACAAACAGACTGGAATACTGAAATGGTGTATATCAGTAACACTGAAAAACAGCCATTTCCACTCAGGGTTGAGCTCCACTATGAGTTTATGAGCTATGAATAGTGAGAGAGACAGTATACATAAATTGAAAAGCTCTGAACACAGCTGAGTGTGTAAAACATCCCAGAGCTGTTATACTCTATATTTGTACTCTTGAAATGACGCTCAGCCAATCGAATTTGAGGACTTCCCTCATGAAAAAGAAGTGGGCTTAATTGTATCGAATGTGCACTTGAAATGTACTTCAAATCTTAACATTTTTATTTATTTTTAAAACTGTACTTGCAGAAAAAAAGTTTAAAGTTTTAATTTTCCCTTCATAACAAAGTAGACTTTTCATAATTGTGTAATGAAACATTGTCATGACACTTGACTAAGTACAGTTTTAAAACGCGTACTTTGTATAGTCAAATTAAAAGTTTTACTTTGAAGTATGTATTATTGTTTATTTATAACTTATGTTTTAATAATATTTTGCCATGCTTTAAAGTACACTTATTTTGATGTGTTGACTAACATATTATATGTAACATGTAAAGTAATTTAGATATTACAGTTAAAATTAATATATATTTAAATGTATTTAAATTGCAACTTCATCTTTACAAATGTGTAATTACAAATCTATTTATATGCATGACATACAAGTTTCAACAGAAATTACATTAAAGTATATTTTACTTTACCATAATTACTGATCAGTGCATTAGCCAGTTCACTAACCATATTTCAAAGACAATACAAATTACAAATTAAGATATACTTAAGTCACACTGAAGTGGGTGTAAAGTTCAACCTATTGCATTAAATATACATTTAAATTATTATAAAATTTCATTTAATTGTAATTAACCTGTGATTAAGTGTCTGAAGACATGACATCCACTTATATATTTTTTCTCCATAATAAATACTCTTTTTAAAAGTATGCTAAAGTGTACTTCTTTTTCACAAGGGTTTAACACAGCAAAGAGAATATAAGCAGCTAAATAGTGACTTATTGTAATACTGCAATGTTCTTGTAAGATGTCAGAGTGGAGATAAAAACATAATATTATACTACTGTATAATATTATGGTTTATATACTTATCTTCAAGCTTGAAGCAGTGCTTAATGGACAGATCAGAGGACTGACTGGATATGAGCACTGTCATTTCAGTTTTAAAACCATCATTTCCTTTTGCTGCTACATCGGATGCAGGCATGAAATCAACCGACATTTAGTACCCGATCGAGTAAAAGCACTATCAAATTCAACCCAAAACAACAATGCAAAAAAACAAACAAAAAAACAAACTAAAAAAAACGTCAGATTTGCAGGATATAAACTTGTGTGAAGCCTCTAGAGCTGACCAAAGAGGATGGAGCAGAGCAAAAAAACGGAGTAAAGGAGCAAGAGACCAAGACCTAGTTTCCGATCCAGCTTCCAGCCATTCAGATGCACACTCAGGACCTACAGGACACATGACAAAGTTAACACAGACAATACTAGCATTGAGTATGTGCGCTAGTCAGTGTGTGATTAGGGGGATTTCACTGCCTATGCTTTTAATATCCCACTTTCTGATTCAGTTTTCATACCCAGAGGGAAATAAAAAATAACAGCATAAAAAAGGTAATTTCAAGTTTATATCTCACAATTCTGAGGAAAAAAAACTGAATTGTGATATAAACCTTTTTTTAAGGACTTTTGTTAAGAATATTGGTCACACTTCAGATTAGGGTCCAATTCTCATTATTAACTATTAACTGTGACTTTTGCCTAAAAAAAATCCTAATAACTGCTTATTAATAGTTAGTGAGGTAGTTGTAAAATGTAGGTATGGGTTAGGTCATGTAGAACATTAATATGTGCTTTATAAGTACCGTAAAACCTCAAATAATAGCCGAGTCCCAAATAGACGCCTGTCTCTTTTACACGCCTGGTGAGATTGCAGGTTTGGGTAAATAAAAGCCAGTCTCAAATAGAGACCCGGTCTGTTTTATAGTTTCGGTTTGTATTTAATCTTCTAAAACCCAGCAAATTTTTGTCCCACCAAAGCGTTTATTGATCGGTGAGTGATGAATAGCTGATGTGCTTGATAGGGCGCCAGACGCGCACGTGCACTCTCACATCTTCAAACAACACGCGTGCTGATAGCACAAGTCTAATTGATGTGATGTTTATATCTGGAAAGATGTTGTGTTTGTGTAGGACTCAATAAACACGCTCTGTAGCTTTGTTTAAACTGCGTTTACTCAACTGACGTAAAACTTACATTTGTTTACCCTTGCCGTAAATCACTGGTGTAACCCTTAAGGCCTCGTAACCTGTAGCAGTGCATAACCTAACAAGTCCAACAGGAAACAATACTGCACGTTTTCAGACATAACAGAAGACGTATTTTTAAGAGTGTTTGCTCATCTGCAATACGTCTATAGGACGTTTCCTGTCAGATGTCAAATAGACGTTTACAAGATGTCAGTTTAACATGCATTGTAAATCATTACATCTTAAAGACATCTTCTAAACGTCTATTTGACATCTGACAAGAAATGTCCTAGACGTATTGCAGATGAGCAAACACTCTTTAAAATACGTCTTCCAGATGTAAACATCACATCAAATAGAGTTGTGCTATCTCTCTCCCTCGTGCATATTGATTAAAATCAATTAACACAATAGTAAAAGGTCGGAAGACCGTAGTTTCACGTGGAGCAATTGGACATTTTTAGAGACTTCTAGATATTATAGAGTGAACTGAGTTGAACCCTTTGTTGAATCGGCCAGAAAGGCCCAGCCTTGTTTCTATTAAAGACTGTTGATCTGCTTCGTGTCTCCTGAGACTTTTTCACAGAGCACCTGGTCAAATGTGACAGAATAATCCGACCAACATGAATCCAGCCAACGAACACCCCTTCCAGAGCGCCCTGGAGATCCAGGGAGTCATGCTGGGAAAGCATGAGAAAGAGCTTTCCGCTGCTCGACAGGCTGTGGAGACGCTGGCCACCCAGATGTCCGAGTTGTCCGACCAGTTCCGCCTCCTTCGCAGCCGATGCCACCCGACCTCCAGGTGCTTCCTCTACCGAGCCCCGGGTCAATAATCCTCCCTGCTATGCCGGTGAGCCCGCAGAGTGTATGTCTTTCCTAACCCAGTGTGAAGTTGTTTTCTCTCTTTAACCACACACTTATGCTGAACATAAGGCGGCTCGCGAGTGGGGTACCGTGCGGCTCTGGAACGCCGACGCCGTCTGCCTGCTCAGTTAAGCTCGAATTCAAGGAGGAAATGTTACGGGTGTTCGACCGTCTCGGTGCACGGGGCGGAGGCTTCTCGGCAGCTATCCTCTATGCGTCAGGGAAGGTGCTCGGTTGCTGACTTCTCGGTGGAGTTTCGTACGCTTTCTACATCCTGTGGATGGAACGAACCGGCCCTGGTTGCTCGCTTTTTGGAGGGGTTGAACGCCAAAATCCAGGATGAGGTACTGGCCCGTGAGATTCCTTCTACCTTTAACTCTCTTGTAGACCTGGCATTGAGGGTGGAGGAACGTTTCAGTCTGCGTCGATGGGCCCGCCCGGTTCCCCCGCTGGTCCCTCCGCCTGCTACCAACACGCCGCCGGCACCTGTGGCTGGACAGGAGCCCATGCAGTTAGGAAGCATCCGGTTATCTGCGGGAGGAGCGGCAGCGCCGCATTATTCACTGCCTGTGCCTGTACTGTGGCGCCAAGAACCACTTCGCCACTTCGTGTCCTTTAAAAGACAAAGCTCCCCAGTAAAGTGAGGGGTACTGGTGAGCGCTTATTCTCTTGACCCTCCGCCGGCCTCTCGGACTGTGTTTACTGTTCACCTTCGCTGGGCTACCTCCGCTTGTGACTGTCGGGCTCTCATAGACTCTGTTTCTGAGGGAAATTTGATCGACGAGGACTGGGCTCTTAAGCAGGGCATTCCTCTAGTGACTCTTCAGAAACCCACTACCATTCTGTTCCTGGACCGAAGGGTGCTCGCCAGAGTTCATCGCTCAACTGCTCCTGTGAGTCTTACTGTGTCCGGTAACCATCGCGAGACCGTCTCGTTTTTGGTCTTTCAATCCCCTAACATTCCTGTGGTCCTGGGCCACCCCTGGCTGGTAGAACATAACCCTCAGATTAACTGGACACAGAATTCCATCATGTCCTGGAGTCTTCCGTGTCATACTAACTGTTTTGCTCTCTGCTTCTTTCTCCGTGTCTTCTGTCTCTGTGTTGCAGGAGGAGCCAGGTGATTTGTCCGGTGTTCCCGAGGAGTATCATGATTTACGGGCGGTGTTCAGTCGGTCCGGGCGGGCTCCCTTCCTCCTCACCACCCTTATGATTGCAGTATTGAGCTCCTGCCAGGCTCCACCCCTCCTCGGGGTAGACTTTTCTCGCTGTCGGCCCCAGAGCGTCAAGCTTTAGAGAAGTATTTTTCTGAGTCCTTAGACGCGGGTACTATCGTCCTCTCCGGCAGGTGCCGGGTTCTTTTCTGTGAAAAAGAAAGACGGTTCCTTACGTCCCTGCATCGACTTCCGGGGTCTGAATGACATTACCGTCAAGAACCGTTATCCCTTGCCGCTTATGTCATCGGCCTTTGAGATCCTGCAGTGGGCGACTATTTTCACAAAATTAGACCTACGCAACGCGTACCACCTTGTCCGTATTATGGAGGGTGACGAGTGGAAGACCGCTTTTAATACACCCCTAGGTCACTTCGAATATCGCGCTTTACCGTTCGGGCTGGTCAACGCTCCAGCTGTGTTTCAAGCTCTAGTCAATGATGTGTTACGGGACATGCTTAACGTATTCGTCTTCGTTTACCTAGATGACATTCTGATCTTTTCACCCTCATTCTAGGTTCACCTGCAGCACGTTCGCCGGGTTCTGCAACGTCTCCTTGAGAATAAACTGTTTGTCAAAGCTGAGAAATGTACGTTTCACGCCTCGTCTGTGATGTTTCTTGGTTCTGTCATTTCTGCCAGGGGAATCAGTATGGACCCTGCTAAGGTGCGCGCCGTCGCCGACTGGCCTATCCCTGATTCTCGTGTCGCTCTCCAACGTTTTCTAGGGTTCGCTAATTTCTATTTGAGGTTTATTAAGAACTTTAGTCAGGTGGCTGCTCCCTCACCACGTTAACCTCTATTAAGTCCCGTTTTGCCTGGAGCGGAAAGGCTCAGTCCGCCTTTGACCGTCTGAGGATGCTGTTCACGTCCGCGCCCATTCTAATCACCCCCGACACTTCTAGACCTTTTACTGTTGAGGTTGACGCCTCGGAGGTAGGTGTGGGAGCTATTCTCTCGCAGCGAGCCTCCTCGGACGAGAGAATCCATCCTTGCGCTTTTCTCCATCGCCAATCTCCGTCCGAGCGCAACACGACGTGGGCGATCATGAACTGCTTGCCATTCGCTTAGCTCTAGAGGAGTGGTGGCATTGGTTGGAGGGTTCCTCCTCTCCTTTCGTAGTCTGGACTGATCACCGCAATTTAGAGTACATCCGTAAGACTAAGAGGCTAAACGCTTGTCAGGCTCGGTGGTCCTTATTTTTCGCTCGATTCGAATTTCACCATCTCCTATCGCCCGGGGAGTAAGAATTTGAAGCCTGACTCGCTTTCGCGCCTGTTCTCCGCTCCCGATTCAGTACTCGTCAAGTCAATCCTCCCACAGGAACGTGTGGTCGGGGCTGTCTCGTGGGGTATTGAACGTACAGTTAAGCGCACTCTCGCTCACGCTGTTCCCCCCCGGGTGTGCCCTAGAGGTTCCTTGTTCGTCCCTCTTTCCGCGCGGCGCGCCGTACTCCAGTGGGGTCATTCCTCTAAGATTTTTGCCCATCCTGGAGTTCAGGGGAACCATAGCATCTATTTCTCAGAGGTTTTGCTGGCCCACCCAAGAACGTGATATCCGCCGCTTCATTGCTGCTTGTCCTGTATGCGCTCAGACTAAGGTTAGTAATAAACCTCCTGCTGGTCTCCTCAGACCTTTGCCCGTTCCGTCCCGTCTGGGCCCAGATCGGTCTTGACTTCATCACTGGCCTTCCACCTTGTGATGGAAAGACGGTGATCTTGACTGTCGTTGATCGCTTTTCTAAAGCTGCCCGCTCGTCCCTCTTCCAAAACTTCCTTCCGCCAAGGAGACAGCTCAAATTGCTGTTGATCATATTTTCAAGATTCACGGTCTTCCTGAGAATGTTGTGTCCGATAGAGGTCCACAGTTCGCCTCCTTGTTCTGGAAGGAGTTCTGTTGCCTCATCGGAGCCACTGTCAGTCTTTCCTCGGGTTTTCACCCTCAAACCAATGGACAAGCTGAACGTACTAATCAGACCATTGGCCGCAACCTTCGCAGTCTAGCCTTCCGCAATCCCGCCTCTTGGGCAGAACAGCTCTCTTGGGCTGAGTACGCGTTCAATTCCGCTCCCTCCTCGGCCACGGGGTTTTCCCCATTTCAAAGCTGTTTCAGGGTACCAACCGACCCTCTTTCCCGCCGTCAATTCTGATTCTAACGTTCCCTCGGTAGATGCGTTTATTCAGCGCTGCAAGTGAACCTGGAAGGCCGTTAGATCCGCTCTTCTAAAGTCTCATTCCATCACCCGTCGCTCCGCCAACAGGCGCCGCATCGAGATTCCTCGTTACGTCACTGGACAGAGAGTGTGGCTGTCCACCGCCAATCTCCCTCTCCAGTATCCTGGGAGGGGTATGAGGCGGAGGAGAGGAGTTGGGTCCCTGCCCGGGATATACTGGACCGCTCGCTCATTGATGACTTTCATCACTCCCGCCAGTCGTCCTCTTTGAGTGCGCCAGGGGGCGCACTTTGAGAGGGGGGGTACTGTCATGATCCTGGTTCCTTCTCCGTGTTTTGTCAGTCTTTGTCTCCCTCTGTTGGCCTCTCTGTCTTAGGTTTCTTTCTCCGCTCTCATTTACCGCTTGATCTCCCCAGCTGATTCTCATTCAATCAACACACCTGTTCTCTATCTTTCCTCATTAGTTCTCTCTACTTCTTGCCATGTGCTTCAGTCTAGTTTGTCGGCTTATTGTTTGACCATCACGTAATGCTACTGCCTTTTGACCCATTGTATTCTGTCCAGTCCAGTCACGTCCAGTCCGGTTGTCTCAGACTTACCACCATCTACCAGTACTGAACGGGTACCAGCTCTCGATCCTAGGAGGGGTTATTATGGGACAGCGCTCTCCTGCTCTCTATCGCTGCTTCCAGCTCTCTCTCCGGGCCCGCAGTTGCTCTCGGCTCAGCCCCGCAAGATTGACTGTGACTAGCCTCTGATGAACCGCCGTCTCGGCCTCGAGAGTATTCTAGAGTGAACTGAGTTGAACCCTTTGTTGAATCGGCCAGAAAGGCCCAGCCTTGTTTCTATTAAAGACTGTTGATCTGCTTTGTGTCTCCTGAGACTTTTCACAGAGCACCTGGTCAAAACGTGACATTGACGATTTGGGATAATAAAAGTCCGGGCTATTATTTGAAGTTTTATGGTACTAATTAACAGCCAATATCTTAGAAATGTGCATGCTAATAAGCAACTAATTAATAATGAGATTTGGACCCTAAACTAAAGTGTTAACAAAAATGTTTTTTTTTTTTTTTAGGATTATGTAATTACAGTTTTTCTCAATCGCTTTGGTGCATTTCTCACATCACTATTTACATTTGCACAATAGTTAATGCAGTTCTCAAAACAATTAGTACAAACTGCAAAACTTAGTTGATAACCTGCAAAAGTGTGTCATTTGCTCAAAATGGATAACTCATTCCTCAGAAGCAAGTATTCATGTCATTGAAAGTGTCAGTGTCGTCAAGATGAAAAGTTCTAACACCAGTGTTTATGAACAAGATAGTCAAATGGCTTTGTCATGTTTTCATTATGACAGTTTACTCTGTAAGTGTTTGCCAATGCAAAAAAGTCAGATCTTGGTGACACTACCTGAAAATGCTCAAGACAGTCCTATAAACTATTTGCACAGCCATTTGAAAATTACTTTACAGTAAAGTTTCACATTACTGTATTTAGTGAAGTACAGTAATTGAGTACAAGACACTACGTAAATATGTATGTTTCACATTTTTACTGCATGGTCTTTTCAATTCTAATTTGTTCAGAGCATTGTGCAAAAGAAAAAATACACCCTTATTTACAACAAACATAACCTCCCTTTGGGTAGGTCGGTGCACAACTGTGAACAGTATCACAGTACATATTGGAACTGAACATACAACATACTGTAAATCATTCATGCACATCTCTTCTCATCAGTGAAAGCTGAGGTTCGCCTGCGAGAAATTGTTCAATTTAGGATAAAAAAGTTTTTTTTTAAAGATAAAAAAAATATATATATATACAATTTGCTTGACGGATTTTGACAACTAGTTTAACATTTTTGTATGTGATGACTCAAGCAATGAAATGAGGACTATTAGTTTTATATGGAATGACTATTCAGCATTCACAAGTATAGTTAATTTGGACTGATATGACATAAGCAAATGATAATGTTATAAAACAGCAGAGAGTTGTATGAAAGCAATTGATGCATGTCCAAAAGCATTTGCAATTTGTTGGAAGGAATGAGAAACTGCTACTATGATGTGCACAAATGACAAAATGTTGTGGAGGTTGAACTAACTGTTGTGCAAATGTAAATAGAGATGTGAGAAATGCACCAAAGCGACTGAGAAAAACTGTAATATGAAAACCAAATATGGTTGAGAGTGTCTGGTGTAGGTTGCATGTTGTGGTTCTGGGTTGCTCACAGTGAGGAAGACTGATGCAAGCAGCAGGATAACAGAATACACCAGGCCTTTATTATTGATGAATACCTGACAAAAGACACAGACCAATCAGATGAAAGCATCAATGGGAAGGCATTCGCATCAGAGTTTTAGAATACGTAAAATGCTCACTGTTGATCCGTGTTCTACTACTAGAGTTCTTAGAGTCCAGGGGAAGCCCAGTCCCAGCAGGATGTCAAAGATATTGCTGCCAATGGAGTTAGACACTGCCATGTCCCCCATTCCTGAGACACATAATACAACATCATTGTAGTACATTTTATAAATAATTGTGATTGCGTGATCCTAGTAAATGCTATGTTATGGGGACAAATTGCCCCCACAGAGATCTAAAATCCTTGTTTGTGTGGGGACATTTTTGGTTACGACGAGGAAAACTTGTAAATCATACTATGTGATGCTTTTTGAAAATGTAAAAATGCAGAACGTTTTCTGTAGGTTTATGGGATAGAATAACTGTTACTTTCAGATTACTTTCATAAAACACACATTAATACCATTTGGAACATACCTTTTTAGCGGTCGTGAAAGTAATTATTCCAAAATAAGTACCTACTCAACAGAGTATGCGGTTTCGGACGCAGCCTACGACTGAACGTGACAGTGTGTGTGTGTGTGTCGTTTTTCACGTGACGTCACTCACTTTTAGGAATGCCCACCTGGAGTCTAAAACAAGGCTTCCCTCTATTGCCAGGTAGTAATTTTTACTACGTTTCTGCTAAATACTACTGTAGTAAGACAGTGATGTTAAAAGACCAAATTCAGTATACATCGTTTTGATTATGCATAATATGTACAGACATGCTGATGAACCCAGAATATAAACACAACACGCAGTTTCTCGATTGGTTAAAGAATTGCCATTCATTTTATACTACAGACGCCCGCACTGTCGATTCTGAAGGCCTCCAGGCAGATTTATTTACCCGGCCACGCATGATGGATGAAATATGATTGGATACAAGCTCTAACATAAATACATACTACTGAAAGCAGCGCAACCAAGAGAAAAGCTATGAAATTTAGAGTACTATTTGGAATAAATTTGATGCTAATTCATGGAAAAAATATATTAAAGTGCAAGTCAGTGATTCTAATAGTGTTTTGGCCAGCAGAGAAGGCCTTGCTGGCCCTGACGGCCCACCACTATATATGTATATATATATATATATATATATATATATATATATATATATATATATATATATATATGGGGATGATTAGGAGGCCATGATGGAATGAGGACAATGGGCAAATTTGGCCAGGATGCCAGGGTTACACCCCTTCTCTTTCGAAAGACATCCTGGGATATTTTGTGACCACAGAGAATCAGGGCCTCAGTTTAACGTATCATCCGAAGGACGGATGGTAACACTACAAAAAGGTCTAATTTGTTAACAAAGTTAATCCAATAACTAACAAGAACTAAAAATGAGCAATATATTCTTAAGTTATTAACATTTGTTAATAAAAAAGTTCACGTTCATGTTAGTTTACAGTGCATTAACTAATGTTAAGAGATACAACTTTGGATCTTACAAATGTAGTAGTAAATGCTGAGATTGACATTAGCAATGAATTATAATAAATGTAATAAATGCTATTGTTCATTGTTAGTTGTTCAAGTTAACTAATGTTGTTAACGCTAAAGTCTCACCAAAAGCTATATTAAAGATAATACAAGCATGCATACAAACAGTTTTCTGTGCATATAAAGGTTACAAACCTTGGCGGGCAACAATTAGGCTTGCCATGCAGTCAGGTACGCTAGTGCCAGCAGCAAGGAAAGTGATTCCCATGATGTAATCCGGAATATCTAGCGTGTAGCTGATGATGGTGACCTGGAAGGCATAATTTCATTTAATTTCATTTACGACAATCATCATACACCAACCAATGGAATGAGAAGAAAGTATATTTAGTATCCTTTTCTTACCATCCACACCATGAGGTAGGAAAAAATAGCAATCCAGAGGGTTGAAACAAAAAAAGTGACCATGAACCAGCGATGCCAACGTGGCAAAACACAGTTAGGCACTGTGTAATACAGCAAAACACTCAGCGGCCACGATAAAAACCACTTCATACACCGCACGGTATCCAGCTAATGCACACAATACACAGAGAAAACAAACCATAAAAGGTTAGCAAAGTACCATTTTGATTACTTCTCAGTATGTTTTTTGTAAAAAATAAAAAAAGACAAGAACGGGACAGAGAATGAGGGAGAACGCAGGGTATAAATACATGAAGAAAACAAAAGCAACAAATGTGTTAATTAATGAGACGACAGGTGAAAATAATGACTAATCAACAAAACAGAGATACTGAGTGTGATGGCCAGTATTTAAGACACACAAGGTTTATCTATTCACATTTGCATTTGATTTATAAATAAAAGGACATTATTATGGTTTGGTTTAAGATGCTTTATTTGTCATTGTACTGAGTCAGTGAACGGGCTTAGTTATTTGACTTAAGATTAAAACCAGCTAAAATTCACCTTTGGGCTAAAATGTGATCTATAAAAACATAGCTTAAACTGTTAGTTCATTTTGTAATTAAGATGACTTCAAATGTTTAGTACCTGTTGTGTTGTGGTATGGACCAGCCTGGTGACAAAGAGATTCAAACAGGAAGTTGATCTGTTTTATGGGAATTCTAAAGGAAATTAAACCATACCAACTCTGATGTATTAGAGGGGACATTGGAAAATGTGATGTCTTGATTAATGTGATGTTTGTTTAATATGATTCTTTTGCATTAACTATAATTTATCCATGGCTCTAAATTTAGATAAATGTATTGTTTTCATTCCAGGGTTTGTGTTCATATTGTTGTGAAATTTTGTATGGTAATGTTTCCCCTTCTTTGTTTTCATGGTGTTGCCCACTCTTTGGACTTTCTTGTTTTTAACTGTTACAATTTTTCCACCTTTTTCCTCTTAAATGAGGCTTGATCACTTTTTATCTTGTGTAAGCAAGATTTAATAAAACATCACAATTGAAGACTACTTTGCTCCCTGTTTTGTGGCAATAGACTAATTGTTTGATGTGATTTGCCAAGGCATATGGCAGATCCATCACACTGAGGGAAACACTGAAACAGAGCACTCATGTTACAAATAAGAGGATAAGTACACGCAAATAGTGGGAAACTCAGTATTTGCAGTGTGCACGTCAAAAGATGTGATTCTTAATTTTGTGACAAATAAATACTAAACCATTTATTTAGCATTCATGTAAGCACTATGTATGGATTCAACAATTCGGAATGATTAAAACTGTGCCAGAGTGAGAACGGGTTGTTATTGAGTTTATAAGTTAATATTCAGTAATATAACTGGTTTAACTACACTGACACTATTGGATGAGAAGTGAATTGAGCATGAATAATGACACTAACTTTTGAGTAGTTAAACTGAATTGAATCAACTTTGAACTTTGAATGTGTCTTGACTTATTACAGTTAAATAGATATTAGATAATGCTAACTAAAAATTCTGCTAGAGATTCAAGGCTTACCAAAAGAATAAACTATTTGAATAGTATACAAATAGTAATACTAAAATATTGCATTCAATCTGCTTTCATGAACTAACCAGGAATATGAAGAGGTCTGAAGCTTTCGTCCCCATCCTCATCCTCTTCTTCAGGCTGATTGTTTTCCACATCCACCTTTACTCCTTTCTTGCCATCCATCATTTCTGTGTCCTCAAGTGTCTGCTGAGGTTCAGCACTTCCTCCATTTACTATTCCTCCAGAACTAAATGTCTTCACTGGGGTCCTGCTCTCCCTAAGCAGCCTCTGTCTCTAAAATGTGCAGGGGAGAGATGGTAAAGAGAAGCAAAAGAGAGGAATTTACATTTCAGGCAGGGTTGGGCAATATTCTGAATTTGAGAATTCGCCCCTTTCCATTTATCAATTGGAATTTGATTTTGAATGACAGGAAAAGTAAATGAATTGCCATTCAAAGAAATTCATTGACAAATAAAGCTTTTTTATCTTTTCAAAACTGATGTAATGCATATTTTAAAGTCATGAACAATGTGTTTAAACAAGTTTCAGTATTTCAAAGTGTTTAAACTCCTTTTTATATTGTTTTATGTCAGCCAATACATCCAAATAGTATGTTATAGTTGTACCACCTCATATGGACAGTGTACCAACTTACCCATACATGAAATAAGCAGTTTATAACACTTTTAGTATAGCTTAGAAGCATACATAATTGAAGTGGACAAGCATTTCTCAAAAAAAAAAAATCCTATTTAAAACTTGACTGAAAATGTAAAGTTGTGATTTTCTAGGCTGATATGGCTAGGAACTATACTCTCATTCCTGCGTAATCATCAAGAAACTTTACTGCCGTACCATGAGTGCAGCAGGCGTAATGATATGACGCAGCGCCTGAAAATAGTCTTCCAACGTGACCGGGACTAAGTTTGTGTAGTTATGTTGACGGAAGGTAGCCTATTTTCAGGCGCTGTGTCATATCATTACGCCTGCTGCAGTCATGGTACGGCAGTAAAGTTTCTTGATTACTACGCAGGAATGAGAGTAACTTTACATTTTCCGTTGGTCTTAGTGCACAATGTAGCGACAGAAATGTCAAGTTTTAAGAAGGAAAAATATCATTTAAAAAAATGCTGGTGTTGTCCACTTCAATGATGTATGCTAAGCTATGCTAAAAGTGGTACCGCCGAGAACCGAAGATCGGCTGAATGGATTCAAAAACGGTAAAACTCAACAGTTTAACTCTGGGGAGTTGTAAAATGAGCCTATTTCCAAAAAAAGTGGAGTATCCCTTTAAGGTTTTTATTTTCAATTGAATTGAATATTAAGTGATACTTTATATGCCATGAATTTATTTATCAAATTATTTTAAATAGAAATAATGCACTTGGACACAAAAAAATATGCACATGCAAGTCATTGATCCAAATATATAGTACACACACACACATCAGTATTATAAGGTAACATAAAAATAAATAAATCAAGCTCACCTCACTGATGAGCATGCGTCCTGCCATAGACAGACGGGTACGTGGTGAGAAATGTGGTGTGATCATAACACGCAGCCCAGCCTCCGGGAATGAGAGTTGGTGTGGTCTCAAGATCAGCAGCTCATCCACCATCACTACTTGAGATTCCTGCCCTGAGTCTGCTGGAGCTGAGAACAACACAGAAATAAGTGCATATTAAGAAGATTCTGCATTCCTGCTATAGAAAATAAAAACATGCGTGCATGAGTACCTTTCTTCAACAGCACCATGGAGGTGTTGCAACTGACTCCCACTTCATCACCCTCTTTATCTGTGGGCATTTCTCTCCTGATACAACATTGAGCTGGACTACCACAGGCTTTTTGGACAAAGCTGGCAATCTGACGGTTAAACCTGCAAATGAGATTAAAGTCACCATGAAATCATATATTTATTATAAGTGATTGATGTTACAGCTACCCATGGGCTAGCTGTAACTCAGCTACCCATGGCTGTAGTTTCCAGAGCTTTTAGCATATGGAAACACCCACTATGGCTACGAAAACACAACAGAAGAAAATACCCTCAGAGTCTGCGAGAGCGAAGGCGCAAGAAGACTCATTGGCTGACACTATGGTAACAGACCCTGGACCGGAATTGACTACGAGTAGAAAAAGCGCAGACCAGGAGAGCACCACAGGAACCGTCATAGCTACATCTGCAGCATCGCACCGCACACTTCAGACATGTGTCTGTGGATGGAGGAAAGTTACATCATATCATGGGTTGAGGATTCATCAGGGGAAGAGGAAGTGTTTGGGAAATCAGAGACAGGGGCCTCGCATTGACGACCTTCTACCAAAGGAGTCAAGTCAGTCAAATGAAGCACAGCAACCGGACCTAAACCACAGCTTGCAGTGCATCAGCACCACTGTCATGGAGGAAGTACCCTCAAGCACAGAGATGGTAACATCAGAGAATCCCACCCAACTTTCCAGACCCGCGATCAAGAGGAGATTGGTCGGGCACAGACCACGAGTGAAATGGCCAGCTGCAGCTGACAAGAAACAGTGGGAAGAAATCAACAGCGATTTGTCCCTGACCCTAGAGCAACTTAAAGGCACAGTGGAAAAGAAGTTGGAGAGTATGGGGGACATCATCCACCAGTATGGAGCAGAACGCTTTGGTATACAAGAAAGGAAAGGCCAGAAAAAGTCTCCAACTGCGCCAACCTCCAAAAGGCAAAAAGAGATCAAGCACCTCATCCAACAGAGGAGGCAACTTCGGAAGCAGTGGAAGAAAGCCTTAGAGGGGGAAAAGGAAGGCATCGAGGTGCTCCAAGCTGACATCAAAGACCGATTGGCATCCCTCCACAGAGCAGAAAACCTACGGAGACGCAGAAGGAAAAAAAGAAAGATCTAGAACACGGTTCTACAAAGACCCCTTCAAGTTTCTGAAAAGCCTCTTCACTAGAGAGAAGAGTGGATCTCTGAAGATAGCAAGGAAAGACCTGGAAGATCACCTGAAAGCGACACACTCTGATCCAAGATGGCATGAACGGATGGCATGAACTTTTTTTTGGACCTTGCTAATGCCTTTGGGTCAGTGCCCCATGAACTCCTGTGGGCCGCCTTCACCTTCTTTCACATTCCGGACACCATTATAACCCTGGTTAAATCCTAATTCCAAGACCTGCAGTTCTGCTTTACCACAGCTGATTTTACCACGTCTTGGCAATCATTGGAGGTTGGCATCATGGCAGTATGTACCATCTCAACCTTGGCCTTTACAATGGCAATGGAGGTCATCATACGGGCATCAAAATGGGTAGTAGGTGGGCTGCAGCTAAACTCGGGCACACGGCTTTCTCCCCTCAGAGCCTTTATGGATGACATCACTACTCTGACCACCACTGCTCCATGTACCAGGAAACTGCTTGGAAAACTGGAAGAGAACATCAGCTGGGCTTGCATGAAGATAAAGCCATCAAAGTCACATAGCATCTCCATTGTCAAGGGAGCGCTCTCTGACTACAGATTCTTCATTGGAAAGGAGCCCATCCCGACAGTGTCTGACCAGCCTGTTAAGAGCCTTGGAAGGTGGTGTGATGCCAGCCTGAAGGATATAGATCAGGTACAGCAGCTGCAGAAAGAAATCAGAAGTGGGCTCCAGGCCATTAACAACACTCAGCTCCCTGGAAGACTGAAGGCCTGGTGTTTACAGTTTGGCCTTCTTCCCCCAGTGCTGTGGCCACTTACCATTTTTAGGTCCCAATCTCAACAGTGGAGAAGTTGGAAAGAGAAATAACAGGCAGGCTGCATCAACAAATGGCTTGGAGTGCCTCGATGCCTAACCACCATAGGCCTTTACGGAGATTGCGCCCTCAAAACTGCCCCTCACCAGTCTCACAGAGGAATTCAAATGTGCTAAAGTAAGACTCCAGATGACACTGATGGATTCTCGTGATGCAATGGTGAGTAACAATGCACCAACCTTGGTGGCAGGCCGCAAATGGAAACCAACCAGTGCGGTGGAAGAGGCAGCAGCCACTCTCAGACTTGCGGACATAGTGGGGCATGTCCAGCAGGGAAGGGGTGGCCTTGGGTTAACAGCTAGGCCACCAGCCTGGAATAGAACCACGGCATCAGAAAGGAAGAAATTGGTGGTGGAGGAAATACACAGACAGGAAGAAGTAGCAAGGTGGACCAAGGCAGTTCCCCTTGGAAATCAGGGACAGTGGACATGTTGGGAGAGTTTGGAGAAAAGGAGGATTAACTGGAAGGAGTTGTGGAGCATGGAAGCAAAGCGAATCAGCTTTATCATCAGGGCTACATATGATGTTCTTCCAACACCTAGCAATCTCCATCAGTGGTTGGGTGAAGATCCAGGATGTGCCCTCTGCTCCAGGCCAGGTTCTCTCAAGCACATATTGACCAGGTGTAGAGTCAGCCTCACCCAGGGACGTTACACTTGGCGTCATAATCAAGTCTTTAAGATCCTCGCAGCCACCCTTGAAACCAAGCGGACTGCCTCCAACTCCCTACCACCATCAACACCCAATCCACTGCAGATCAACTTTGTCCGTATGGGGGCAAAGGTAGCCAGGTGCAGGCCTACTTCTTTGGACCATGGTCAGCTTCGAGGGGGCTGTGACTGGAAGATGCTAGTGGATGTTGGTTGGCGGCTCATTTTTCCTCCAGAAATTGCAATCACCACTCTTAGGCCTGACATAGTTCTCAGCTGAAGCACAAGATCGTGGATGGAAAACTGAAGTCCGTCCAGTGGAGGTGGGGTGCAGGGGGTTCGTGGCAGTGTCTACAACCAGACTACTTCGAGACCTGGGAATCAGAGGCCAGAGCCTGCGCCAAGCCATCAAAGCAATGTCTGAGACAGCTGAGAGAAGCAGCCAGTGGCTGTGGATAAAGAGACAAGACTATTGCTGGGCTCCAGCCCAGCAAGAGTCAGCATGTTTGGGTGATTGGGGGATACACTGCAGGGACTTGATTACCCCGTCAGGGCCTGCCTCAACCGAGGATGTCTAGTTATAATGGCCGAAACATCCAATGAAGTTTGAGGTGTACTACTGACAATGTGTCCCTTCAAATCCACCCATAAGGAAGGATGCCCACCTGAAAACTCCACTGGTGGCAACCACACTGCCAAGGTCAAGTACATTTTCCTATTACGTGCTTGCACTTAAAGGATGTATTTCAACTCGTCCTGTGTTTCCTGAAAAAAATGTTACACAACATTCATGTGCCTTGTAGTCTTTGATTAAAATAACTTCTCCCTCTTGCAGTGACTTCTCTTCTCTGATGACACCAGATGTTTACTGGCGTGAGGGTGTGACAACCAGTCTCTCACATAAGGCCGACCAATAGCAAACCACAACCACCCAATCAATTCCCCATGGACAAATTCAAATCCCATTCAACATTTTTTCTTGTTTGAGAAGCCGTTTCACTCTGAGATGTCACAATAAGGAAGAAAAGGTTATCACAACTTCCGTTTCATGACGACTTTAAGGCTAAATCAACCTACAGTTTGACTTTCTGTTTCTGACAGACTCGAAAATAAATGGTGTCATATTTCATTCATTTAAATGTTATTATATAAATATACACTATTGTTAAAAAGTTTGGGGTCAGGATTTTTTTTTCATGTTTTTGAAAGGAGACTTAAGCTCACAAAGGCTGCATTTATTTGATCACAAATAACTAATAGTTTAATATTTTAAAGACATTTATAATGTTACAAAAGATTTCAATTTCAAATATGCTGTTCTTTTGAACATTCTATTTATCAAAGAATCTTAAAAAGCATTAAAACTGTTTCCAACATTGTTAATAACAACAAATATAATGATTTCTAAAGAATCAAGTGACACTAAAGACAGGAGTAATGATGGTGAATATTTAGCTTTGCATCATAGGAATAAATTACATTTTAAAATATGGTATATTACAAAATAAATGCAGCTTTGGTGAGCATAAGATTCCAAAAAAAACATTTAAAAACTCTTACTTATACCAAAATTTTGACTGGTAGTATACAGTATATACTCACTCCTGATATGCCTTCATTCTCTTGGGATGGTTAGCACCCTCTAGTGAGACAGTTTTGAGTACCTGGTGTCTGCTTAAGCAACACTATCTGTAATTGTTCTACATATATTTAGAAATTCTTAATTATGCTTTATCTCTAAAGCTGTTAGACACATTTCTTGTAAGTATTCAGTGCTAAAAGCATATTATATACAATGTCTAAGTAAGAGCATTATGTTGATGTTTTTGTGAAAATGATTAGTTCTTAATCATCTCACTAAATTTCATCAGATATTTTAAGCACTTTTCATTATTACTTGCATGCATAGTTACGAAGCAACTTATCCATTTTTAGGTGATACTTTTAAATGTGTGGCACAAATGTAAATTCTTAAAATTCATTGTTAACTATTCAAACTATAGTTCTTTAAAACATATCAATAAACCGTAAGCTTAGAATTATAAGGTTCTGCCTCCTGTTTAGGGTAGTTCTGAGATATTGAGAATCAAAGTTTTTACATCCCAGCTGGCAAAACTGTTATGTAGTATAATTTTCTATTATAGCTTTATCTATTCATCTTTTTTTTTTTTTGTTTTTTTTTTTTACAAAAATAACACCACACAGGCATTAATAAACACCTAATGGATCAGATTATGTCAAAAACTCAATTTCGACCGAAAGTGGAGATAGAACCTTATAATTCTAAGCTCAGGAAATGCATTATTGTGCATTTTTCAGTTACACATTTAAATAATATAAGACAGTTTCTCAAAGGGTTTTCAGTCACTGTTTCTCTTGAGGCACACCAGCCTCCAAAACACAACATACTCTTCATATTGTCAACATAGGTTGTGGTATCTGTTTGAGATAAGTATCTGGTATTATCAACACCTCTGCATCAAAACTTTTGTTTCCCTCCTCCAATAAAACAGAGAGCAGGAATGTTTATCTCAGACTCCAACAGCTCAAGCTTCCACTAATGGCCTTAAAAGGTCTATAATGAAGACTGTTGTCATCTAGAACATCCTTATCTCTCTAGAGGCTGTGTTGTCTGCACGACACTGTTTCTCATCTAGGCTCTTTTCTAAACAAGAAATGAAACAGGGTCCTCTCTCTCATTTGGAACAAAGAGGTGTCATGTATTAGCTTGCACTTGGAAATTCTCAATCCATAACAATTAAGAGAAGAGATGCTTGAGAAGGAATATGATTGAAGCAAGAGGGAGGTCTGTGTAAAATACGTTTTCAGTCAGGCTATTATTTTAGAACTTAATTTGGGATTTAGAGCCAGACAAAGACAATGGGTACTACAGTATTAATTCTAGGATTATATGTTACACTTTCTTAATTCCTCCCAAGGTTTCCTTTTCTCAAACCTAACCATCTTAGGAGTTTTTCCATTACACGTTAGCCTTTGACTTGCTGACTTTGAGTTTTCAGACACAATTTTCAGTAAGAGTGCTTTGAAACAGTATGTTTTTTTAAGAATGCTATACTAATAAAACATTATAAGCATTATGGCATAAATACAGCATTATTTATACTCACTTCATGATAAGGATATAGACTCCATACATGGAGATCAGAAGCATGGATTCCCACCTATAACAATGGATACAAAGATCGTTAGCAAATGCAACTCTAACTTTAGAGTTTTTTCAATTAACTTTCTAATGCTTCTAAATAATGAGACCTCTCTTCTTGAACATGTGGACATGGGTGTAGAAGAAACATACAGTTATAAGACTTACCATACAACTCTTTCATCATAGATAACCTAGAGAAAGGTGCACACATGAAAGGATAAAATGACTGGGATTTGATAATGAATTCTTCATGTATAATTTTAATTAAAACTCCACAGTAAATCTAGAAACGCGCTGACGTCATTATTGACTCTTTATACTTTTAAGGGGTTCACAAACTTTTTTTCAGCCAAACCTCTAAGATGTAAAATATTTAAGTGTTCCCTAAAATCTTAAGTTAATATTTCAATAATTTATCAACACATTCGCAAGTTCACGGTTATCTGACGTTGGTTAATGGTCACAAGTAAACAGATAAAATATCAAACCATTTTTAAAAGAAGTTATTTATTTTTATTTAAATTATAAAAAACACATTTATAATTGAATAAATTGTTAATATGAAACATTATGATTGAAAAAAAAATATTTTGGGAAAAAGCAACTAACTAACTCTTTACAAAAAGCAACTAACACTACAATTTACTATACAAATATTTAAGTCTTAAATACCTTACTTTCAAATGCTCAAACCGTCAAGCTTTTACCATAACAGAACCTCAAGCTTTTATTTTGGCAAAATATTGGTGAAATTATGGAAATGTCTTGACACTGCACAAGACGCTGCATCATGACGTTGATGCTATGGGAAAGCTTCTGAGTGAGCCGGTGTCTGAAGTATGTGTGAAAAATGCCAATCCCAATTGGCCAACAGCATAATCACATGACATAGCTTCAGCGTGTCACTAAGACCACAAATAGATGCATGAAATTCACATCACCAGATTCTAATTGCCTGAAGAGAGATGTTTTCTGGCATTACATGAAGTATGCCAAAGCGACACAGTTTCTCATTCCTTCTCAGGGAATGGGGTTACAAACATAACCTGAGATGTTCCCTTTTGAGTGGAACTCAACTCTATGGGAACGTTAATACATACACACACACATATCTTTATAAACATGAGGTGTCGAGGTGAAAGAGGTGTCGACGTTGCTTCCCCAGCTCTAACTCCTCCAAAATTAAAGGTGCCGGTGATGGAAGAATATTGCTAACAACCAATTCCGCCTGAACTGACACTTTTATTTGTGTCAATTTCACTGTTCTGGGTAAACCCAAGTCAAAGTCATAATGTTCGCAAACTTGACGCAACTGATCCATTGTTAAACTATGCAAAACCTCCACAGATGGAGCTACAAAGAATCCTCCAAACTAGCCATACAAATGGAACGATTTCTACAACATACTACCCTTAAAAAGAAAAACAAGCTTTTTTATTACACAATATCAGCGGCACCTAACAAACTGCCCCAACAAAATGCCTCAACACCGGTGCCCTCTGCTCAGGATAGCACAAAAACAATAAACTAAAATAACAAAACAAAATAATAAACAAGCCATAACGGGCACTCGCAAAGCTCCGATAATTGTGTTATCCAAAACTTTATCAATAAACTCAATCTTGTAAACGTAGTGCAGGCCCACAGTTACCAAACAATGGCCCACCGTCGATTCTTCCACCTGGCTCACTTCTCTCACACACCAACAATGAAACTAACACAATTTCTAAACCCAATTAATTTTTAAACTAATCCACATGCGTTTTCCCAATGATTCAAAACCATGCCTTAAGCTCAATGAACTGTATCAGATCGTCGCAGGATCAAAATATACAGCGCTTTCCAAATCAAACACAACTGAGCATTGCATTAATACATAAGAAATATATTTATTATAGAAAAAGAGTTAACAACGTAGGTTAAATAAAGTCAGTACAGATGTTAGGATGGGAAATAAAGTGTACCGGAACCGGAATCTATGTATTGTCTTTAGACACCGGCTCATGCAGAAGTGTTCCCATAGCGCCAAAGTCATTACGCAGCATTGAGTTCCACTCAAAAGGGAACTTCTTCGATTTGATTATCTTGATTTAATTTATGTATATATTCTCAGAATTGATATTCTTGATATATATATATACATACATACAGTATATACAGTATATACATATATATATAAAGTTTTATTTCAATGAATTCTGCAGCCCAATTTGGGTTCTAGGTTACATTCAGTTGAATGAATTCATTAGCTTTTCGTCAACTCATGAATCCCCTGCAGTTCCCTCATGAACACCTGCTTACAAAACCATGCCTTATTAAAATAATATAAATTGCTTTATACTATTTCTCTTCTCTTTTGGCCTCTCTCATATGTACCCATATACTCACCAAAATCAAGGCCAACACTGAGAAGATGTAGTACAACGAGTCTCTGAACATAGGCCACCAGGTAAGGACCACCGTCTAGGCACAAATGGACACACAAGAAACTGGGGTAATATTCTCATATGAAATGTTCTTATTCCAAGTGTAAGCTCATAATTCTGACTTTTTTCTTTGCAATTGCAAGTTTATTTTCACAATTCTGACTTTTCTTGCAAAGTTCTTTTGTACTTTCTTCACATAATTTTATGCTTATGCTAAAATTTTCTCAAAAACTGAGAGGAATGAATGATGAGGTCAGATTGGTAGATCATAATGTCTACCTGACGGGCAAAGATGCCGCACACTCCTATGATGACCAGTATGTCGAAGACAGCTGACCCTACAATGGTGCCTACGCCGACATTCCCCTCTGTGATAAATACACCTGCCATCAAGCACATGAACAATGGTAACAATGTGGCAGAGGAATTACATTGATCATTAAAGATACAATTGATATTGTACCTTGATGTTGTTCCAAACCTGTATGAATTTCATCCAAAGAACACAAAGGATTCACTTGAAGAATGTTTCAGCTTTTTTTCTGAAGGAATATAATAACTTTGAAGGTAACAAACTGAAAGATTTAACTATTCATTTGAACAAGATTTTCAGTAAATAAGGACTTGAAGTTAACAGGGACTGTCAGGACTGCTACTGAGGACAGAAATTTAAGTCCTTATTTACTGAAAGTCAATACATATATTGTATGCATGCATGTATGTATGTATATATGTATGTATGTATATATATATATATATATATATATATATATATATATATATATATATATATGTAAAATGTTTATAATATATAATTTCTATAATGTAATGTTTATAATGTATTTAAAGTATTGAACAGTTCCAATTTAAGCATGACTGAAAGTCTTGCTATACTGTATTTGACATTATAAGCTTATTGTATGGAAAATAACTACTTGAATATTCAAAATTTCTCATTTTGTGTTCAATGGGTTTGTAGTGAAGTCAAGTAAATTATGATTTAAGGAAAAAATGTTGTTAAAAAATGCATCAATTGGGTATTACAGTTTTGAGAACAGGACTTTTGCAATGTAATGTATAAAAAGTAGTATGTGCACATCTTAACCAATCATAACCAGTCAAGTGGAGGTAGTAGTAAAAAAGAAAACTGACCAATTAAGGAAGTAAATAATTCGGGAGCAGAACTTCCTGCAGCCATAAAAGTAGCTCCAGCCACATCTTCACTCAGCTGCAGATTCTAGTGAAAAGCATTATACAGTAGATTATTCATGAGTACTAGCAATAATAGGAAAATAATAAAACTCTCTTTGACGATTCCTTGTATAGTGTCTTAAACAATGTTTCAAGATATTTATCTGCACTCATGGATGCCACACCAAATGCCATGTACATCAACAAACCTTCCCTTGTTAAAAAGAAGTGTGCTCTATTGTACTGGATGTGCACTTGTAATGTACAAATTACAAAAAGTATATATTTAAAAAACTGCAGAAACTGCAGATTATATTCATTTTAAAGGGGGGTTGATTGCGATTTCACTTTTTTCATTTTAAATAGTGTGTAATGTTGCTTTTGGTGCATGAACAGTGTCTGCAAAGTTGCAGCTCTGAAAGTTCAGTGTAAGCAGAGATATCGTCTTTTAAAAATCAGGAAGTATAATTGCCTACAGAAACGACTCGATTCGGACTACAGGGGGTTTTATACGTCACTAACCCACACATTTACATCAACCCTCCCTCCGGAAAATGCAAAAAAGGGCATGGCCATATTTCTGCGGCTCGTCGAAAGTGTGTTATGTTCACCAGCTGTCAGGTCTTCTGTGTTCGAGCTTCCCACGGACGCTGTACTTCATCAACAATGGATACAATTTATGTTTGATTATGTTCCTGAAAATTACAATCATAATTTAGCTCTCTGTGCTGCGCATTTTAGGGAAGACAGCTTCCAGAATCTCCACAAATTCAATGCCGGATTCAACAAGAAACTGTTACTAAAACACGAAGCAGTTCCAACTTTAAAACCAGAGGCAGCAGTTGTTGGGCCACAACCTGTAAGTAGGCTAAGAGTTCATCATTTTAATTGTATTTGCATGTATAACTTCAGACGTAATGTTTTAGTTTTATTAAATGCCAGCGCTGGGTTTATAGCCACTACGCTACTAGTTATGCTATTTTAGTGTCTACGACAAATATGTACAAACATTTTGGACCTGAATTTTGTATATGTTCTAATGTTGTAAATGTATTTTTCATGTATATATACTTTATGGTGTTATTTTTTGTAAACCAGTGCCAACGCTGTTTTGGTATATAGTAGCCAGTTAGTTCGATGCTATTTTGTGTGAGACAAACGTTTATAAAGTAAAAAAAAATTACCATTCAGAAATGTTTCATAAGAGCCGTGTGTGGTGAGTTTCTGCTTGCCTCTCTTCATCGCCGCTTTCTGGGTCTGATTCTGGCTCATACTGATACAACAGTATCAACACTATTATTTACATTTGACAGGAACAACACATGCAACTTTCACCCGTAAAGGTAATGGGCGTTAAGTATCCGGACAACGTGCACTACAGTTTAGCCAATCACAACACACCGGCCCAAACTAACCAATCTGAGCCCACTGCCTGTTTCTGAGGGAGGGGTTTAATAGACTCAGGAAGTCAACCGGTCTTTCTCCTGTCAGAGGAGAACGCGGCTTACAATAAAGGTGAAATTTATGAAAAATAAGACTTAAAAAAAAGAAAAACTACGAATACATATTAAATTGCACCCTATAAACACAATCATGCAACGAAAAAAAACCAGTAAACCACCCCTTTAATATTACATTATATTTTAAAGGTACTAAATTGCAACTGTATCATTAAAGGGACTATGTGTAACTTTTTATGTAATTTATTTTTTAAAATCAATATTTTTATTCATAAATATGTCCTAAATGGTGTTCAAATACCTCTGCCAATTATCTGACTTATCCTCATAAACGAAGAATTTATTATCTTTATATACATGGGACGGGTAAGTCCACGGAGGCTTACCATCAGTCCGCCATCTTGAAAAACTATAATAGCAGAGAGGGACATAAAGTACTAGGCCAACAGTTTTCCACAACATGTTTTCGTTCAGAGCCAGCGTGACGTGACTGAACGCAGCAGAAGCGGAGGAGCAAAGCAGTGAGAGGCGCGCGTCACAGCCCCGGCAAGTTTAAAAGCCTGCATTGCAAATCCTCGTTCCCAGAAAAGTTTTTTAAAAAAATGATCGTAAAAGGAAACGTGACTGGAGATTACAAAAAACATGAGTTAATGTTGGGATAGCTTTTTCCAGGTGGATAGAGCTAATGCAGGAGAAGTCCTGCTTTCTTCTCGACAGGTAAGTCAAGGTTACATCTGAAAGCTTTTTTCATTGTTTGGTTGTGTACTTTATGATATAGACTGATGAACATTTATAGGTAAAAGCACGTAGGCTACTTCAGAAATGATAATAGTTTGCCCATATCCAGAAAAGTGACTTCAGGGTCTCGTCGTTGTGAGGGCAGGTGAGTGCAAGATGGCAAAATCTTTTGGTGAAAACTAAAAAGTTCTGCCTTTCATGAGCCACAGCAGTGAATTGCGCCATGTAGTCCATTTTTGGTCCTGTCATCTGCCACGGTAGTGATGTTACTTATGACACTGAAGCTTCAAAGCATGTAGGCTATCAAGTTCGCAGCACTTTTTTTTTCATGAAGCTTACGTGCTGGAGCGTACTCGGTTGGTATTTTTATAATTAGTATTAATATAGTTTTTACATTTAATTTATTGCCACACTTTATTATATGAATTATATTATCAGAAAACTGAACATTTAGCATTGTCAGGCTTTTATTTCCACTTAATTGATAAAACACTGCCGCTGCGCACTCAGGTTTATGGCTGCTATAAATTTGACCTGCCACAAGATGGTGTTGTTTTCGAAACTCTTGATGCTTTGAATCTTTCCCGGAACAATCAGGGAAAGCTTCAGTGCTTCATTTGCCCATCCATATGTCACAGAGTGTTTAAAGGTGAACAGACAGGTCCAAACAATAATAGTTTTAATAATGCTATTCCCTTAAGCGGGCAGGCAGACAGATAGCAAACACGAATAACATAATTGTGACCAGACCAGGAGTGCAGGAGAGGGAACAACTTAAGTACTGAACACAAATGAGGATAGTTAATTAAACACAGCTGACACATATGAACTAATAATGACGGTAACCAAGGAGACAGACGAGTGGTGGGAAACTGCACAAGGAGGGACACGTGACAAATGAAAACAAACTGAAAGTCCATGAAAACAGAAACAAACAGAAAATAAAGTTGACAGAACTTATATATTTATATACTTTTAAAGTATATTGTGTCTGTACTCTTTTTAAATGTACACTAAGTTTATTTCTTTTCACAAGGATTCCCAGTGGCATGAATCTCTGCTTTTTTAAAGGAATTATTCAATCCTGACAAATTGTGAAGAAAGGTAATTTCCTAAAGGAATATGAATAAAGGGAATTTCCCAAAAGGAAACACACCTTCCAATCTTGATGTGTTAATTAACACTCAACCCAGAGTTCATGACACATAGCATCAGTGTTGACCCATGGGAGCAGGGAAACAAGGCTGTCATCACTTCGTTTTCTGAGAAATGGCAAAAGTAATGTGTTGTCATTCCTTTTCCAGCTGAAATGTCTGACAGGTGGCTTGACCTACCTCTGAGATCTTCTCCAGGGAGGGAACAAAATAGTCGTCACAAACAAGAGCCAGTGCGTAGAACATATAGATGGCCTGCATTGAGAAGAGAGAAGATTAGATAAGGAAGATAGATATGACGACATATATATATATATATGATAGATATATATAGAGAGCAGAGATAGATGATAGATAGACAGATAGATAGATAGATGATAGATAGATAGATAGATAGATAGATAGATAGATAGATAGATAGATAGATAGATAGATAGATAGATAGATAGATAGATAGATAGATAGATAGATAGATAGATAGATAGATAGATAGATAGATAGATAGATGGATAGATGGATAGATGGATAGATGGATAGATGGATAGATGCATCTCACTCACACATAGCACGTGTAGTAGTATGGCACCTCTCTTCCGCTGTTCTTTGGTGAAGATGTCCTCAGGGAACTCATGAATTGCTAATGGGAAGAAAACACATGGTATGGACATCATTAGAAAAAGTTGTGCTTGTTAGATTTTCAAACCCATTTAGTTTAATGTGTGGTGGACTAGTTGCATATTCAGGCATTAAATACAGTCTGACAGAGAGGAATATGAACTTTAATGATGACAGGACCCAATTCTATTTATAGCAGCCCATCATTGTGCTACTGAAACCTCCCTTCTTCACACTCATAGGTCACACAACACACAACCATATAAAACCACTTTTCAACAATATATGAAAAACTGAAACTGATAGAAAAATGTGTACAATGTACCAACAATACCATCTTGATCTACTCTGAAGTCGCGTAAATCTCACTCAAAAGCACACATTACCCTGAAATCTCGTAGAATTAACCAATTCATTCCATGAATTAAGTATTCACAGATTAAATGAAGATTCATAAACATATGTACCCATGTAAAGTTGCTTTATTCATAAAGTTTTAGAAGCTGTCAATAAATAAATATTGTGTGTTTAGTGCAAACAAAGGTAATGCTTATGCATGTGGTATTGACACATTTACTCATAAGATCATGTTGCTACTATCCACGCTCATTTTATAGCTCTATATTGTTGACAGCACGTCAATTGACACATTTTTATGAGATATTTTAGGATAATTAAGGTGTCAGTTTTGTTTGAGTAAAGCACCTCTGACTCTGAGCAATACAATTTTCCACTGAGATGCTGCTTCACAGACTTCCTTAGGAAAATTACTAATAAAAACAAACGCATGCACAGGAACGATTTTCTTTTCTTGCCCTTTACATCCCAGACAAAACCTCTTCACCCCTCCTTTATTTATAATGGTACTGTATGTTTTGCTTTCTCACATTGATTGACTTCCTTTCTTTCTCTTGCTCTTTCTGTCCTTCTTGACTTTTTCCTTTCTCTTGCCTGTCATCTTTCCCTCCTCTTCTCTATCCCAGTGTTAAAAGACATGTTTTGGCTGTATGTAAATCGCTGTATCGTGCTGAAATAACCTGGCTCCACTGAACGTCCCGACGAGTTGCCTCAGCGAAGGCAGTTACTATGGAGACGTCTTCCCTAGGGCAGAGAATTGTTGACGAGCAGCGGCAGAAAGCCAATGGCAACAGAGCGAAAGTGAGAAACTGGGTGGAGGATATATCTTTCCCATGGACTTGAATCAGGAAATATGGGAAAAAAGGAGGGACGAAGAGATGACAAGCAACACAGAAGTGCAACAGCTAAAAATACATCATTTCCCTCTCCCAGGGGAAAGTCTTGGGGTTCTGTGAGAAGACACGCATATAAAATGGTGTTTGACTCCAGCAAAAATAGAGGAAAGTGTGTAAATCAGATTGCAGAGCAAGTGAATGAATTTAAGACAAGCTATATAAAAGGAAAAGCTAGGATAATGGAAACTTACACATTCTATTTTAACAATAGTTTTTTTTAGTCTCAACCTCACAAAAGCCAACCTGTCATTGCATAATTTGTAAACGAATACATTTTAATGTTTGCATCAGATAACCAGCTCGATTTGTCTGAATTTTCTGATGTAGTAAACTTGTTCGGTAGTTCACCTGGTACAGCACCGCACCTGTGATATGGAGCATTTGGGTACGAGACCTGTGAAACCCGAGTCACAATAAAGAGCTCAAAGACTTGTAGAAGCAAGATGAAAAAATCAGTTACCATCTCTGAAAACAACTACAAGTAGTGCAATTCATCAGTTAAATGTGCATGTGATTAACAAAAGACAATAATGTTCCACACAGGGCACTCAAAATGAAATTCTTAGCAAGAAATATTTTCAGACAAACATAGACAAAGACATAATTGCTTAACGGTGCAAAACGCAAGTCTCTGAGTATTTGCAGATCTACGCCCTCTCTGGCCACAAGCAAAACTGCAACCAGAGGTATGCGCGCTCATGGATCACACACATGCATGCACGTTTGCACAAGCTGTTCATCATAGTAAATTACACAATTATGTGTGAGTGAGGGGAAAACGAGGGTAGTGGAACACTTTGGTTTTTGTTTCCATCTATCTCCATATTGAACTGTTTTAGGTGCTTACTGTATCCACTTTTGATTGTATCATTGA
Organism: Hybognathus amarus; assembly: GCA_030378365.1. Lineage (NCBI taxonomy): Eukaryota > Metazoa > Chordata > Actinopteri > Cypriniformes > Leuciscidae > Hybognathus > Hybognathus amarus. The sequence continues at coordinate 318,676 of JAQIUQ010004412.1, forward strand.
GGAAACATGTTCATGAATAATATAAGTTATTACTTTGTTTAGGACCCGTTTGAGCCCTAGAGCAGACTGGAGATCTCTCCATGAAAGCTTGAAAAGCTTCCCGATGTTGACTCTCGTCTTATTCCGACTCCTGACACTAGACAGAAATTGTATTTTCTTTGTCTTACGTGGAGTTTGTGTTGGGGTTTGGAATGAACTACAAGCTCTTTGAATCCATCTTCTACTTATGTCGAAAGTTGACTAAAGTTGTGTAGGTCGACTTGTCTTCTCTGATACGGAGAATGGCGCGAATACACAAACCTGCCTAACTATTTGTCCCAGGAACTTTTTTCATAGGAACTTTTTTGCCCCAGACCGCTTGCTTACTGTGTTGCTTACCGCTTAGTGACGTTGAACTGCGTGCGACTGCTCCTCCCAGTCTGCGCATTTGTTTTGAGTTTTCAGTGCGTTTTGAGTTTTGTATGGAGGAGATTCAAGCTGTGCTGTTTTTGTGTGCGATTGGTTTACTAACGAGGTAATTAACAAAACAGCAGAAAAGAGACGAGGACCCAAAGTGTATTCAGAAAGCTCGTAATTCTAGATATAAAAGTAGACGTTTGTCACAAGTTCCGTCATTATCAGCATAGTTTAATGATTCTGTTTCCCAAAACAATCGTTCCAACAAATATTAGCAAACAGCATCGCAAAGTTGTGTGATTTGAACGACAGCTCTCGACCTGTGGTTAGAGGCATCGTTTTTATATTGCATGACATTTGGACGTAATAAACTCTTATCTCTGAGCAAAATAAGCAACCTTATATTTAGTACAACCGGTGCCTTTTATTTAGAATACATACAAATGTAATTTACGCCTTTTAGTTTGGCAAAAGATTTAAAGTACTGTGTTTAAAGAGTGCGAATGTGCGAACGTGCTCTACTATGTAAGAACGAGCCAAATATTGAGTCTGGTAGAAAAGCTAAATAACTGAGAATAATTAGAAATAGTCCTCAGATGACATGTCCGTAATTTATATATAAAAAATCTAGAGTTAATTGGATCTCAAACAGTTTCATTAAAAGTAGTTATTACTCCACCAAGTGCGAAACCAACGTGGTTGAACGATACTTTGCGACAATGAGTTTTGGGAAACAGTCGTGACAAGCTCGTTGATTTCTCCAACGATGCATCGTACTATGAGTAGGGAAGCAGCGACTTACATAGTTGTACGGCAACGCACCCAGCATTTTCAGCACACAAGTCCCACCCCGAAAGTTCCCGAACTCTGAAAAAGTACTACCTCGCCAGCAGGGACTTTCCGGGGGAACTTCATTTAGACCCTGGTTCCTGCTGTGTAAACACACTGAGTACCACCCTAAAGTTCCAAGTTCCTGGGGAAAGTTCCTGGGGTGGGCTAGACAATACTAAATTATTATGATTATGATATTTTTTAATTGTCATTTACATAGCTCTATAGAACACTATAAAATAATATAATTTCTGCCGTATTCTACACTCACCTAAAGGACAATACTAATACTGTGTTTGACCCCTTTTCGCCTTCAGAACTGCCTTAATTCTACATGGCATTGGTTTAACAAGGTTCTGTAAGCATTCTTTAGAAATGTTGGCCCATATTGATAGGATATCATCTTGCAGTTGATAGTGATTTGTGGGATGCACATCCAGGGCACGAAGATCCTGTTCCACCACATCCCAAAGATGCTCTATTGGGTTGAGATCTGGTGACTGTGGGGGCTATTTTAGTACAGTGAACTCATTGTCATGTTCAAGAAACCAATTCGAAATGATTCAAGCTTTGTGACATGGTGCATTATCCTGTTGGAAGTAGCTATTAGAGGATGGGTACATGGTGGCCATAAAGGGATGGACATGGTCAGAAACAATGCTCAGGTAGGCCGTGGCATTTAAACGTGCCAAGAAAACATCCCCCACACCATTACACCACCACCAGCAGCCTGCACAATGGTAACAAGGCATGATGGATCCATGTTCTCATTCTGTTTACGCCAAATTCTGACTGAAGGATCAGAAATTGAGACTCATCAGACCAGGCAACATTTTTCTGGTCTTCAACTGTCCAATTTTGGTGAGCTCTTGCAAATTGTAGCCTCTTCTACCTATTTATAGTGGAGATGAGTGGTACCCGGTGGGTTTTTTTGCTGTAGTAGCCCATCCACCTCAAGGTCGTGCGTGTTGTGGCTTCACAAATGCTTTGCTGCATACCTCGGTTGTAACGAGTGGTTATTTCAGTCAAAGTTGCTCTTCTATCAGCTTGAATCAGTTTCCCCATTCTCCTCTGACCTCTAGCATCAACAATTTTCGCCCACAGAACTGCCGCATACTGGATGTTTTTCCCCTTTCACATCATTCTTTGTAAACCCTAGAAATGGTTGTGCGTGGAAATCCCATTAACTAAACAGATTGTGAAATACTTGCATGCACCAACAACCATGCCACGCTCAAAATTGCTTAAATCACCTTTCCCATTCTGACATTCAGTTTGGAGATCAGGAGATTGTCTTGACCAGGACCACACCCCTAAATGCATTGAAGCAACTGCCATGTGATTGGTTGAACATGTGTTCCTAATAATCCTTTAGGTGAGTGTATATGAAGCCACGTCAGATCACAAAAGGAGGTTATTTCAAATCCCCAGCTGATGTTAAGAAGTCTGGAGTAAAAACATTATTAAATGTTTTCTTTTGTTGGACAACTGGTTTGGTTCTCTTTACAAGTGCGGACAGATGTTTGGTGCGTGTTGCTTTTTCAAATGCATGTTTTCTAAGGCTTTGTTCACACTGCATTCTGAAACGACCCTATGTGACCTGTAGCTGATCTTTTCATGACAGTCTGAACGACACAGATCCGATCTTTTCAAATGCGACCCAGGCCACTTGGGTATGTGGTCAAAATCCGATATGTATCCGATCTTTTGAAATGCGACTTCAATCTGAACAGCCAGGTCACATAAATCCGACACGCACGTCATTGCACGCACCTGTAGCTAGCCAATACACTCCAACTCCAACGCGTTATGGGCCGCCGCAGACGTGTCTCTTCCCATGACAGAGATAATCTGGAAGGCGCTCACAAACATAATCGAAGGTGGATCTGGTCATTCGGAAGTTACTGATGAATTCTGTATCAGTGAAGCCATTCAGTATCCCACCACTCCTGGCTGCGACTCCGCACCCACACGTGTCTCTGTTTAATTTTCTTCTTAAAACGAAAAGATTGTAAATGTGCTGGCTCTGTTGTGAAATAACTTTAATCTTGCTAAACGAGCTCCACTGTCGACATCCATTTAGCTACTTCCACAAACAAGTGACGTTGTTGACCGTTGAGTACTCTTCTGCGCATGCGGGTCACTTCTGGGTCATTTCACGTTCACACAGGAGATCACAAAAGGTCGCATTTAATTGGAAATGTGAACGGCCTTGCAAAAAAATAGATTTTTTCAAAAAATCTTTTTTTCAAAAAGTGACTCAAACTCACTGCGCTTGTAGATATGGAGTAGCATTTACTGCAAACCGATCGAACTCTGATCTCATTGCTTAGCTTCGCCATCAAACAGAACATGCTGTGCATATACTTATTTGATTAAAACTTTGCAATTTCATAATTGCACAAACCAAATTACGAATTCGGTTTATTTTCAGTTAATTGTGCAGCCCCATATTAACCTCACACACAAAGCACACAAGTGACACAACACATGCTCACTCACTTTACACAAACAAGTGGCTATGTTTTACACACGAAAAAAAGTATCACATGTGTGCTACTGTGGTTAAGTTTCACAAAACAAACTATTTTTTTCATGTTTTGTGTGATATATGTATATATATATATATACACACACACTGTACATCCCTGTGTTTAGTGTAGGTGGTAAGTAATTTTCAAATGCAATAAAGTATTAGCCCTTCAGCACCACTCACCAGTCATGTCACTTTAAAGTGCCCTGAAATGTGCAAGAAGAAATGCATTCTTCCAATGAGTCTGGCTTGTGTCAGTGTGCAAATACGTCACTGTCACTTTCACCTCAGAGTCATCTGCACCGCCTCTTGGATACAAGCAGCCAATTTGGCCGTGTGTTTCCCTTTTCTTACCAGCTGGAGCCAAGTTTAGCTCCAGTGCAGCTGAACTGACTGAAAGCAGCTCAAGGATGTCTCACCCTGTTCTATGTGACAATCAAATCAAGGAAGTATAAGTGTAAAATACCTCAAATTGTAAGACAAAATTGGATAGAGAAAAGGCTTTGGTGGCATCTGTCTGATTGTGTGACTGGAAGCAATTCAAGTATGAAACAAAGTTGAATCAGCTAAAAAAGCAGCCTTACAGAAGATAACAGTGGCATTATTTAGCCCAAGATGTGTCCTCATAGTGTAAGTGCAGTCAAATCAATAAAATTACTAAATATTGAGTCTTTTAAAACATTTTTTTTACATATTGTTTAAATAGCATGTCAGCTATATTTATCTGACCTGTGAATTATGTAAAAACTAAGAAAAAAGAAAGAAGTAAGAATAAATGGGCAACTGATATCAGGTAGGCCATCAGTTGCCACAATATACTAATTCTAATATGGGGACACAAAGTGGCAGAGCTTGTCTTTTCGCTATGTGGGTGCAAGTGAGAAAGCCTCAGTTAGGTGTAAGTTCCAAAAATAAAGCCTATTTCAGATTGCTGTGGAAAATGGCACTGCATTTTTTAACTAACTTTTAAAGTACCTAGATTTGTGCATTATAATTTTAAGTTCTTCACGTCAAAATGGCTGTTAATGTAATGTAGCCTAGAAATCTAGACGCACCCTAGCGGCAGCAAAAATTATTTTGCTGCAAAGTGTGGTCTAGCAACTCTCCGTTGACTTTCGAAGTGGAAAATCCAAACTCTGGTCTGGCCAATCACATCGTGTATAGAGTTGGCGGCGGGCTTAACACAATGATGGCAGAGTTGTGACGGTTCTGCGCCATGATTTTCATAGGTGATTTCCCTGATACTTAAAAACAAACAAGACGCAGCTGGCAAACAGCGGTCTTTCGATTCGGCTTTGGCCGCGACTCGGATGACTTGGAGTTAAGAACATTCTTAAAAAGGAAGATGTGTTCAGAGTTTTGACGACCGGATAAGGCAAAAGTTTAATATATATATAAACTTGCTCTGCTGGAGAGAAAACCATGGGGAAAATGCATGGGACTCACTCAGCCACAGCCATCATCACTCTGGTTGGTTAGCGCTATCCTATGGCGTGCAGAGGGATATTGAAAGACAACCTTTTATCCCACCCCCCGGATTGAGGTATGCCAATTGTGAGTTCCCAGACCTAACATCTTGATAGGTCTGGTTTGCCAGGCTAACTGTAATGGTCACCAGCTTGTCATTCCCTCACAAACTACATCTCTGATAACTCACTGTCCTGACTCTTTATCCATTATCACATTCACCTGTGTCTCATTATCTTGTTTAGCTCACCCCAAATAAGCTGGGGTTTCTCATTCTCAAGTCTTGTTTAGTGTTAGACTGCAATTCCAAGCATTCTGGGTTTCATGTCTCTTGGTTTTTGGATTTCTTGCCTGTTCCATGGATTACTATTTTACCCGTTTCCTGCCTTTTTTGTGATTGTTTGGATTGTTTGTTTGTGCATGACCCTTGCCTGGATTTGGATTACGATTGTGGATAACCCTTTAAATAAATACTGTATTTGGATCTTCAACCTTCATGTCTCAGGGAAGTTCGTGACAGAAGACTTCAGTTCACCAACATGGATCCAGCAGTTGAGTTTGTCAGCATGCATCAAGATAGCCCTTAACCTCGAAGAGTACCTTCATATTTTCCTGGACATTGTAAATGTTTCTGAACTGCAAGATGCTCTTATCGACTTTTTCTGTTACAGGCTTAACCATATCCTCAAGAACAAGTAAATCCACGATAGGTCCTCGAGGGTTGTTCCATGACCTTTTGAGTTCTGCCCTGCTTTTGTGTGGTTCCTCCTTCACTCTTGGTGAGGTTGAGGAGAACATGTCCCCTGAACGTTTTTTGGAGAGGGTCATCACAATCCAAGATCGAGTGGCCACGGAGCTTAGTCCACCACAGTCACCAGCATGCCCAAGTCTGCCTCTTCCCATCATGCCTGCTGAGCTTGAGCTTCTTCACTTCATGCCTTTCAAGTCTGAGCTTCTTCATGTCATGCCTGCTGAGCCTGAGCTTCTTCACTTCATACCTGCCGAGTCTGAGCTTCTTCACGTCATGCCTGTCGAGACCTGAGCTTCTTCACGTCATGCCTGCCTATGTAGCGTTCACCAGCTGGAGTGCCCTTGAGAGCAATCAGAGGGCACTCCACATCAGACTATTGTCATTCCCTCACAAACTACATCTCCCTTAACTCCTTCGACTCCATTATCACATTATCACCTGCGGTCTCATTATCTCACCCCGTAAAAGCATGGGTTTCTCATTCATTATCGGCTTCATTATTAGCTTCTTCACATCATGCCTGTCGAGCCTGAGCTTCTTCACATAATGCCTGTTCGAGCCTGTGTTTCTTCACGTCATGCCTGTCGAGCCTGAGCTCTTCACGTCAGAAGTCAGTTCTGGAAAAGACAGCACTTATCATAGTACGCCATGACGATTTTGAGTGCGTGGGCAGTACCCACATCGGCTCCAGTTCATGAATCCTTTTCCAAGATGGCTGCCGACCTTTCAGAGTCTCGTCCCGTCATTGCTGCTCTTTCAGAGTCTCGTCCCATCATGGCCGCCCATCCGCACAAAAGTGCCACATGATGTGTTCAGTCCATAGGTATGCGCGTGAATATATGTGCGCAGGCTTCTTCCTTCTAAAAAAAAAATCCTCAACAAACTTGCCTGATCTTCAAGATGTATAATACTGATTTTTTTCTACCTTTGACAGAAAAGGTAGATTAGAGATCAGCCTGTAATTTACTAATTCTGTAGGATCAAGTTGCGTTTTTTTTAACAAGTGGTTTAATAATAGCCAGCTTAAAAGTTTTTGGAACATATCCTAATGACAAAGATGAATTAATGATATTAAAAAGAGGATCTATGACCTCTAAAGCATCTCTTCAGTAGTTTAACTGGTATAGGGTCTAACATACATGTTGTCGATTTAGATGATTAAACGAGTTTAGAAAATTCAACCTCTCCTACAGCTGTAACAACTAAGACCAATCAAACACAATTATTTGTTATGGTTAACAAATAATCTTTAACGGTCTACATCCCCCAACTATGCAAGAAGGGTATTTGGGTTATCAGGACTACGATCAGATAAGTTGGTTTTATTGCTCTTAAAAATGTGATCACATGTTCAAGACCGCAAGACAATGGGGAAGACAGAAACAGCCTTTAAAGTCTGACTTTCCTGCATTCAGAAGTGAACTGATTAACATGAAATTAACCTGCATCCCAGAACATTTTGTGAATGATGTACTGTCTTATGTTGTGTCCTTTAATACTATCTATGTGTTGATACTATTATCCCTTGCAATACTATATATTTTATTATAAAAACCAACGGTCAATGTAACCTCACTTATTCCATGTTTGGTCTATAAATTGGTACGTTGAAGAGTCGAAATGATTTTGTACATGATATTTTGATAGCTGTGCAACTGGTTAATACCAGAATCGTTCTTAGTTTCTTATCCAGTAAACAAATCCAGCTGTACAAATGAGCACGCTTAGGACAAAGACTAACCACAGAGTGACTTTCCCGCTCTGGAATTTCCACCCTTCCCATTGGTCAAGCAAACCTGGTGGGGGTGGACCCTTTACAGACTTTAAAGGGGCATTCACAGAAGCCCTTCCCTCTCTTGGCCTTCTCTTCTATGTTGGGGTCTGTCCTTCGGGCCGCATCAGACACCAGACCCCAGGGCTGAAGGCCTTGAATCACAACCAGCCATGTGCTCATTCAGGAGAGAGATGACTCTCTCAACCACAACAGAATCAAGGACAACCTCAGGAGTTTGGCATGACATCTTCATTCAAAACAGAAGAAGTCCATTGCAACTCCAACCATTTGCTCTGTGTGTCCTATCTGGGCCAGGGTCGGCAGACCACAAGATCGAACCATGCAAGATCCTCATATCTTCTTCATCCAACTGAGAATAAAATGATGGCTACTTAAACATTTGACATTAATGGAACCAACAACTTAAATTTTCAACAACTTCAAGAATTGTTCCCTCCACACAGGCCATGCAAGTATCAATTTAATGAGGTGCTCTGAAAATGATAGGCTGATGGTTCTTTTCACAGTAAAATGAATCTCCTCTTTACTTTTTCGTTAGTTGACCCACTGTTTCAAATAAATACCCAGGGTTTTGCTTATTTTCTTCTAATAGGGTTAGAAAAATGAGCAGATCTAGCAGATTTTAATGCCTCTCGGTATGCAGTCATGCTTTCTTTCCATGAAATGCGAAAAATATCTAGTTTTGTTTTCAAATAGCATGACATTGAATATTACTTTCAAATAGCAAGACAATAAATTATGTCAGATTGTATTTGATTTACTGATATCATAATTTTGATCAATACTCTTGTTTCATTGCTGGATTGAAAAATGCCATAGGATGTGACTTCAGCCAGACAGTAGCGACACTTTAACACAAATATCCTAAAATTTAAACATTTGAATAAATAAAATGTTTAAATTCCAAATAAAACATAAATTGACTGTAATAAACGTGCATTTGCAGTGAAAAATATATTTTCTCTCATAAAACAGGTAAGTTTATATGGTCAATGGGCTTGTTAGGGTTACTTTGCCTAAATATTTGGCATACCCAATCAAAATCATCCACATTGTGTCAACCAGCTACTTCTGCTCATGTCATGTGACCTTTATGCAGCATGTCAGGAGAGGTAACACTCAAGATCTTTGATTATAACATCGTCAGAGAGGATACAGCATGATTTTTTTTAAATGACTGCAGCATTTGGGTTTGTCTTTGTAAGGGATTCTCTAACCACCTACTCCTGTGAAATGTACACAAATATTTGGCTAACACAAAGATCATCATGTGCAATGATTACTGACATGCCTAAAAATAGCACCTTCCCTTTCCTTCTCATTCTTTATTTCCTCCCACCTTTCCCCTCTCTCTCTCTCTCTCTCTCTCTCTCTCTCTCTCTCTCTCTCTATGCCTCTGTCTTTTTCATCTAAGCTCTCGCTCTCTTACAGCTCTCCACAAACACACACACACTCCAAAATTTTGCATTCAGTTGCCAAGCAACACAAACCTCAAAGGACAGGGTCTGCCGTCTCGTCTTTTTAAAGGAACAAAAACAATGGTGAGGACAAGAGAGAGACAGAAGGGGGAAAATGAAATTGATCTCAGACTTATTACATAATCCCTTCTAATTACTGAAGAACAGTTAAAGAAATTGCACCTATTAAACATTATATTGCTCAGCTCTCATAGACGAGCATAAAACACTGTATTTGAGATTTCACCAAAAGCATCGCATTCAATGGTAGAGCTCTACAACACATCTTCAGACAATGAGAGCAGTCATTAAGTGTACCAAATATGTACCATAAACTGAATAGGAGTCAATATTTTAACCTTAAGACTTGCACTTAAAAGCACTTTATGCACTGCTTTTAACTTTTAAGTAAACACAACACATTATAAACTAACTTGCATTATTAACATAACTAATATAAGCTAACAATGAGCAGTATATTTATTCTTTTTAATTTAATATTTTGAGACAATTTCATTAAATTTATTAATATTTATGCAATATTTATGGTATATATATATTTTTTTTCAAAAAAATATTAATGCAGTATTTTAGTTTAATATAGAGTTTTAGGCCTTCAGAAAAAAAAATATAAGAAACTTAGCACCATCTGGTTACAGTATAGAGAAAAAGTGTAGAATCATGGTGTAACCACTATATGGCATGTTTTAAAAATTCAAAACAGAAAAATTTTCGGTCAGAAATGACAGAAGAGCACCTGAGGGTTAACGCATTTGTAAAGCTTTGTTAATGTTAGTGAAAAAAAATTTCATTTAGTTTACAAAGCATTCCTTGATGTTAACATTTTTTATCTTAAAATGTTGAGATTAACATCAACTAAGATTTTTAAAATGCAGTAGAAATAGTGTTTATTCTTAGTTCATATTGTAAAGTGTTACCTGTTGGATTTACTAGTAATAATCACCTTTTACACACTAACTAAAGTTGAAAAACTGAAAAAGCATAATAGGACCCCTTCAACGTAGATGTAATATTGAATAACACACTTATAAGCACTTATACCTGTGCTTTAGTATGTTAGACAAAACATCAAAATAATTGCATTCATTATTAACCTGGCCCTAGCCAGATGAATATCGCTCCGCCTAGCTCCACTCACATCCATCTGGAACCTCTCCCATTGAGAGTGATTTCTCCAAGCAATTTTATGGCCTAGCCAATCAGGACGCAGGGCGGGAGTATCACAGATGTGACGTAGTGGAGAAGCGACCGTGCGTGAGACCGTTTTGATTCAGACAACAATGGCGGCTCGCATCGAGGAAGCAAGCGTTAACACTGATGCTGCTATTTCATCCGTGTTGTCCAATTTAAATAACATTGTTTCATTAAAAGAACACCAGAGAACGGCATCTTCGAGTCTGTCCGATAAAGCGAAAGCACCGACTGCATATCCGACATGATCTTACCTGAACTTGTAACAATGTTAAACCGAGTTCTGTAAGTCGTTCGTGTATACTTTTTTGGTTGGCTTCTTTGTTAAAAATAAGTTTGCTGTGCATAATGTTGCCTTTTATCCGCACATTTTCATGGCACAGACGGCATTGATCGTTTACCGACATTGCGCTGATTGATGGCTATTCTGTTTTGTTTTTTCCTGCGTCGCTCCCATCAGCGTCACGGGTTGGCTTCGGTGTGAGTGGTTGAAATAGCACGTCGATCAAGATGACAGACACGTGGCTTATCCAATCGTATGCAAGAATTTTTGATAAGGCCCAGCCTTCTGAAACGCCATTTCAATGGATCGGTTCCAGATGGATGAGTGGAGCTAGGCGGAGCGATATTCATCTGGCTAGGGCCAGGTTAATTCATTATTGCTATCTATTTAAAAGAAGTAAAATTTTGACTAGCAGACTAGCTTTCGCAAGGCACACTCGCAAAAGGTCTCTCGCTCTCTGCCCAGCACCGGCCGCGCGCTATGTATGTTATGTGCAAAGTATGTTCTATCTTGCTCTAGATTCTGGGAAGATTTTAACTAATTTGTGGGCATCAGGGAGAGGCTATCAATATGCGGGAGACTGCACGGAACTTCTGGGAGACTTGGGAGGTCTGTAATGCAGTAAGCGAGCAACATCATTGAGATTTTTGTTGATTATAATTGGTGCAATGTTGTTTTGTTGTGTCACGTCAAGCTGCTTGCATGCACAGGGTAAAAAAAGAAAAAAAAAGAACTGGGTCATTCTAAAAGCTCATGCATGGCAGTGTCTCTTACTGTGGTCTGAAAAAAGTGATATTGTGCATTTGTTACCTTAAAGAGCTATTTCAACCTGATCAGACCCTAATGACGTGAATAGATGTAACCAAATGTAGTTCTCAGAGACAGAGTCAATAACTCATTTGTGCTAACACACTTTGATTTGACCTATTCACTGGGGAAATCAGATTCTCTATATCAAAAGATGATCTAATTATGATCTACTTTATCACTTATTTGAAGACTGCACTTGGGAAATAAAGTGTGCTTAAATGTATTGAATGTGCACTTGTCGTGTACTTCAAATCTTAAGAGTATATTTCTAAAAAAAATAAAAAAAACTGTACAAGCAGCAGCCCCTCGGCTGTGGTCAGTCGTCGGTCAGTCGTTTGGTCAGTCGTCGTTCTGCCATCACCACAGACTTCGGGACCCTCGGGTGCACCTCATCCCCCCACTCCTTTTGCCTCTGTTGGGCACCTCCCTACCTCAGGCGTTACCCTGGTCTGCCAAAACCCCATCTCCACTTTCCACCTTCACTCCCACCTCCCGCAATCCAGCAGCTCTGCCTAGAACTTCCAGTCCTGTGGTCGCACCCTATACCATCGCCCTCTCGGCTCCGCATGGGTCTCCATTACCCCGAACCCGGTCTCCACCTCAATTGGTCGATCCCAGATTTTACCCAGACCCTTGATCAAGGCTTCACCCTGGATCCTTCCTCCATTGGCTCCGAAATGGGATCTTTCTCTACCAGCTCTTTCAGGGTCTTGTTTGTCACCAGCCCTACATTCATCTCCAGAGCCCCCACTCCTCCTTCCACCACTGGACTATTTACGGCACGAGAACATGCCTTCTGGGAGGGGAGTGTAATGTCAGGTTTATGTTTTGTTTTATGGATGATATTCTATTTTGTTTCCTCACAGTAAGAGGTCTTCATTGGGATCCAAAAATTCTTATGTCCGAACCGAAAGAGACCCATAATGTGCTACACTGAACCGACCTGGACCGTCGCTTCATTTCAAAAGTTGAACCCGGACCCGTGCAGACCCGAGAAATGCCAAAAATGTACTGCCCAGACCTGACCTGGACCCGTCTATTATTTGAAACTGGATCCGAAACCCGGCAGGAAGACACAAACCCGACTGGAACCTCAATTGTCACATATTATTTCACACGAGTTGTGAAAAATAAAACTTTTTATCTTACCTAATTTTAGTAGCCATCATCTCACTTCCTTGTAACGTACGTAACCTGACTTGCTGTGATGCATTACATATCCACCGAACAAGAAAGTTCTATCCATGTTATGTCTCTCGTTATTCCAAGCTTAATCCACTCATTATTTCAGCTTTAAAAGTTCACTTGATGTCACGGTAATGGATGACAAATGCAACCTTGCACATGTACATTCTGACTCAAGTTAACTCGCATAATAACTTTAAATGTTTGCCCTTTTGAACTATAATAACAATTGCTTGTTGCTTGTTCAGCTTAATCATTTCTGTGCTCTCTGCTCTTCATTGAATCTGACCATCAAAACTTTAAGATTAAACAAGACGGTTCATTTATATTATTATAAACATTGGAGAAAATGTAAAGTGCGGTTTGGCGGAAGCTCTGCACTGATTGCCATAGAAACATGACACGTGCTTGAGATTGCACTCCGATCACACGGGTTTTACACACAATGTTAAATAGACCCGGGCCAGGACCCAAAGTACTAGATTCGGACCCGACCCGGCTGATCATTTAAAATATAGACCCGAACCCCTACGGGTCACAGTTCGGAGTCCCGGGCAGACGGGTTTTGGGTGCACTGTGAAGACCTCTACCTCACAGTTCCTGTTTCCCTGCTTTGTTTAGTATCAGTTTCCTTGGTTACTGATTACATCCTCGTTTGTTTATATTGTTATGTATCAGTGTTACATCACATGTGTTTGCTATGTGAATTATATTCTCCTGTTTTAGTTCAGTTCTTTGTTCGGTTCTCGTTTGTGATTTATGTTGGTTTGCTAAGTCTTATAAATTTACTTATATTAAGTTGCTCAAGCAAGTGGTCAAATTTACTGTATTAAAATGGCAAATATTTTAAATTAAAACTTAAAATTGGCAGAAACAGCCGACTCACATGCCTTTTCTTTTTGCAATTATATAGCCTACAATATATCTTGCATGTCACAAAGAGCTTGTTTTTCCACCTCCATGAATGATACAAGTGTTGTTCATTATGTCGCCTCTAATCTGTGGTTTTTCTTGATTTACCCTGGTCTTCACAGTCTTCCGATGACTGTGAAAAATAGTGTACCAGTATATTAAATGCATTTATGGTGAGATTACTACATTTTATTTAATGAAAGCGCATTTATGGTGAAATTACTACATTTTAGGGTCAATCTTTGTGGATTTTGACCACGAAAACGATTCGGTGCAGTGACGATAGCCGCACTGCTGTTATAACTATGTGCCGCATCTGGAACGGAGTGAAAAGTGAAAGCCCTAACCTGTTAACATGGTTCGTAGAGCACTGCTGTGTGGCACTGTACCACTAAGTCGCTAACAGCCATTTGAGCTTCCACCGCTTCCCGAAAAACACCAACCTTCGTGCGCAGTGGCTGCACAAAATAGACATTTTTGGGCGACACGCAAAAAAATAGTAAAAATGGTAAGTATGTGTTTGTGGTACAGCCGCGAATCAGAGATTCACTGCAACGCATCATACAGTATGTGAAAGCACTATAGCACCCGTTCCTCTGTTAGATGATAGATCCACCTACATTTCTTAGAAACTTAGATGTGTTTAACAACTCTTTTTCGTGCAACAGCAGCACTTATCTTATTTGTTTATAGCGGATGCAGATGAACAGTCGTAAATGGAAAACAGATATGCCGACTTTTGACAATAGCGGAAGTTCGAAACTACGCTTGTGCACAACGTTTTCAGACATAACATTTTCTAACTGAAACATAACATTCAGCCCACATTCCCCACTGTAACTTTCACCCTGCTACATAGTCCCCATGCCAGACAGGCAGGACCCTCATTCTCCGAGGGCGCGCTTGGCGTGGAAGCTGTGCCAGGTGGTGCTGATGGATTACCTGCCAACTGGTTAACGCTTGGCCTGGGCTGCCACCCTAGAGCCACTGCTGCTCATGACAGAGGTGATGCAGGGACTGTGACTCTATGCAGGCGGTTTGAGTACCAACAAATCCCATTCCCCAGTCTGCGGCTGGCTCCAACTTCTTAGTCATCCACAGGGGCTCTGACCAATATGACTGCAGCTTAGTTCAGCGGTGGAGGTGTTGATCGCAGACCCAAACCCCCTGCAGAAAGTGAGAGGGTCTGCACTCTGTGAGTGGCATCAAAGCTCTCTTTCATCCAAGCCTGCAAACCTTCCACCTCGAGCTGAGGCTTTCTGGAGCCCTGGGCTCCCACGTGCCAGGAACTGGCTCTGCTCTAAAACAGTTCAGTGGTTGCTTTAGTTCACGCCTAATTCCTCCAGGCAGGCACAGATTCCATTTTGGAGAGTTTTATTCAGTCTGGGGGGTGAGAGGGGCAGTGGCAGGCTGACCAGTTTTTCCACTCAGGAGGCAGCAAGCGCAGTTCCGTACCAGCTCCTCAACATCAGAGTCTATGTGAGGCCACCACACTGTGTCACGGCAGAGCTGCTTCACCTTGACCACCCCCAGTTCCACCTCATGTGCCATGTGTAGTACTCTGGACCTAAGAATCTCTGGAATGACCACACTGACGAGTTTTGAGCAGTACCATCAGCAATCTTAAGCATGGCATTTTTGTAACTTTCGAGTTTCCGAAGATGCACGATTGTGAGACGACTCTAGCTGAACAAGTAAGTAACTGTACCACCACACAGTTATTACCGAATGTCCTGAAAAGTATTTATGGAAATCTAAAATATAATTTCATGACATTTTTATTTTCTATTTCTACCTGTATGTCGATGTTTTTATAAATAGATTTGTACCTGGACATCTGTAATGAAAAAATGTAGTCATTTTAAAATATATTAACTAACTATATTAACATATATTAACTATAAGCACAAAAAAGCTGATTTACACCTAATGACTTGAAAATATACTTTATAGTAAACATTATTTTAATTTGACATTACTACAAAGTGCACCTTTAAAAGGTGTACTTTCAGTGTGTTCAATGAAATAGGGGGTTTTCTTTATTTTCATTATTTGGAAGTTTCCTTGTTACAGGAAGTTTCCTTGTTACAGTAATTATTGTGAATAATCTACATTTATTACTACTATAGTGAGTAGTGTTAGTGTTAACAAGCAGTCATACAAGTGTACTGTATATATGTATATATATATACATATATATATATATATATATATTATTACACTACTAGTGCACATTCAATACAATGAAGCACACTTCTTTTTCACAAGGGAGAGATGCAAACTTTAGTAGCCTATAGATACACACAAATACATTTACTGTGTAAACTATCTCTTTCAAGCAGTGGCCTTTGGGAAAAACAAATATTTACTCTCAGTAGTTTGTATAAATAAAACACTCAATGAATAGCGTACCATAACATCTTAATTACACATTTTAGATTTAAAATTCTTTGAAATGCAAATACTGTAAAATTATTCCCACCTGCTCTGGGAGTGTGAATCGTTTGATTCTCAAATCCATACTGCAGGACTTTGCGTCTGGGAATGTCGGTTTCTGGCCATGAAGACTCCTCCACCTCTGTAAAGGAACAAGAAATTACTTCACCTATACACCTTTCACAACCAAACATGTACAAAAGTTTACATTTATGTCTGCAAACTGTAATTGCGACAGTCAATAATGCCAATGAAAACATTTACTTAAACACAAATCTTTTAGACAAACCAAAAAAGGTATATGTGAGCAAGTATGCTTGAGTAAAAACATTTCAGCATCAGAAGGCACTTCAAGCTTCACCGCACAAGTGTGTATCTTGACAAACATAGTGTATAATATGACCACAACCCATGTTTAGATTGCAAAGATTTTGTTTAACAAGAAAACACAACAGTGTGACAAAACTACAGCATGAAGGGTTATACAGTATACTTTGAGAATACATATTTTTCACATAGATTAAAAAACTTCAAATTTACTAGCTTGCACTAATGGATATCCAATTTTGATGACGTTAATTATATTTATTATCATTATTAGTTTTCTAATTTTTGCTATGTTGTTATTCAGTAAGAAGTTTACATTACTCTTACTCACAGAGTAAAATCTGACGGAATCTGAATTTTCTTATTTTGTATAATGTGTGTATCTTTGGATAGTTTACTAAATAAAACAGTACTCTTTGAAATCACAATTGTATTGAATTGTGTTAACTTACAAGCAATTCACTTAAAGACTCAATATGTAAGTTTTTCCGCTCAGAGGTCGCTTATTCAAAACTAAGGTGTAGCTTGATGACGGCGTGGATAAGCGTGGAATCATAGGAGATGTTGTCTTCATATCCACAGTCGATGGAAAGCAACCCAACGGACTCGGGCAGAAATCATATTCATGGATGAGCTAATGTATTACAGTTTTATTAACGCTACGGTGGTATAAAGCAGTGCTGGCCACTGGAGGCGAATGTCCTGCACGAAAGAGCGCCGCTCTTATTTTGCACTGCCATCGGTCGCTTCTGCTCTTTTTCGCTCTGTGTGTGAGGCAATGCAGCACTGTATTATATAGTCAAATAAACATACATACTACAATCATTCGATTGTGATGGAAGTTGTTAAAGCGTTCTATCTGTGTGTTCACTCGGTTCCTGGTGTGAGACACTTGTTGCACTTTGCAATAGTTGGGTAATGTGTTGCCTAAGATTGGTATGAATAGAAATTTGGATGACTATGTGTTTGAAACCATTATTGAATGATGGAGAGCTCTCTCTGATTACGCGCTTTAACAACTTGAAAATAGGGTTGTCTCTGAGGTAGAAACATCGATCCTTGTACTGGTAAAAATGGCTGATTTGTCTGGATTTAAACATTGATAGAAACATTTGGGATAATGCAAGTACACAAATTAACTAAATATATAACACTGTAACACTGTTTAATCCCAAAATATGACGATATTGTGCCTTTGAAACATTCCTCATGCACAATTATTCAGTTAAATGCAATCCAACAGTAACCGTACAAATCTAAACAAGGTTGTTTTCACCACACTCTTTTGTCTCAGTGGTGATATGCACTAGATTTTTAATGGCATAATCATAATTGTCTGGTTTCATAGATGAGATCTGGGAAGCCACATATAAAACATTAAGGCTACAGAACCTGGCTAAAACATTTAGTCATTTAGCAGACGCTCTTTATCCATCAGCGAGCTTACAGCTCGAGGACTAAACTTAAGCGAGCTTTGTGCGACGAAGGTGACCGAACGGATCGCTTGAGTCGTACGATGTCCACTATGGTGGTCCAGGAGCACCATCTCTCAGCTGTGTCTGGCCAATATGTGGAGACCGACAAAGTCAGGTTCCTTAACTCCCCATGTTCCAGACCAGCCTCTTGGCAAATTTACCCAGCAGTTCTGGCTGTACAGAAGCAGACTGTAGGTGATAAAACACATCCTGCCATGGCAGTCAGCTGCTGCCTCCACCCCACTGCCTGCAGCCCCTCAGTCTACTTGTCACTAGAGTTGTCCGATTCCGAATACTAGTATTGGGAAATGCCGCCGATACCAATACAATTCTGGCATCGGTATCGGAGTACTTCTCTCCGCGTGCCGATCCGATACCATTTTATTAAACAATGTTTAGTTATACACGCTAGCTTTGCTTACCGCGGCAAAACGGAGATCAATTCTTTTCTATGCTGGTCTAAAACAGTGGTTGCTAGTGGAAACACAGGAAGTTGTGCTGTTGCCACAAGCAACCACTGTTTGAGACCAGCGAACAAGAAAACACATGCGCGCGCCCAGGCATAATGTCTGCAGGTTTGGCTGTATTTCAGACTGGACCAACCAGCCAGTACAACGGCGACATGTCTCATGCCATACTGCAATTTCAAGGGGTAGAACAAGATATTAGAACCTTCAACACGAGTAACTTAAGCATTTGAAGACCCGTCAGACCCGCAGAACACAAATGGCAGACGGAGGATGAGCCGCGTCAGAATCAACAATCTCTGAAAGCTTCATTAAGGTTATGTTTACACGGAAACGATTCTGAAGAGAAAACGCAAAAGTGGCGTGGCGTTATCACTTTTTATTCTGCGTTTAGACGAGCGTTTTGGGTGTGAAATCCGCGTGCAGATGGTGACGCAAAAGTCTGTGAAATTCAATGTAGTGTACACTCCAGGCGGCTAAGAGTGCATACTACAACAACACCAAGTCCGCGCGCCTGCGTACAACCTTCACTGTCTAGCAGACATTTGCGTTTTTACCCTTTACATGGGAACGCGGCGGTGGAGCGTTTTTTAAGATTTCCACTCTGGAGGGTGGTTTCACTTTTTTGTATTTTTAAGCCTCAAAAATGCCGTCGCCGTGTAAGCGAAAGGCACATCCGTTAAAATATTTTTTAAGTTTTCACCCGCAAGCGTTCTCGTGTAAACAGGGCCTAAATATAACCAACAACATGAAATTTGAGTTTATTATTCTGGATGACCAGCCACAGTCAACTGAAATGTCGTTTATTTAACAAAATTGTTTATTGATCTTCAGTTATAAAGAGATTATTTTCTTATATTATTCATATAAACTTTTTAGATTCCTAGATTTATTTGTTGCACTTTTTTTATATATAGTTATTTTGTAAATCTAAAATACCTTTTTTAGTTTACAGTATTAGATGCAGTGTTGTTTTTGGCAGCCCTTTTAGTTTTAGTCTTAGTCTTTTGGACGAAAATGCTTTTAAGTCTTAGTCACATTTTAGTCACTTATAAACGTTAATAGTTTTAGTCAAGTTTTAGTCGACGAAACACAAAAGGTTTTAGTCAAGTTTTAGTCGACGAAAACACCAAAAGGTTTTAGTCAAGTTTAATCAATTTTAGAAAAAAAAAAGAGTAGTCTTTAACAAATTAATTTAGTTTAAAAAGTAGTGGAAATGGGCTTAGGCTTGACAGATTTAGCAAGTGTTGCAATTCATAAAACAAGCTAACCTTACAACCTTTGCATAATAAACTAGACTCATTGATGGAGATGCAGTGCTGCCATTGCCAAGCTGTAGTACTTCATTGTCACATTGGGCAGAAACCTTTTATCCCCATAGTTCAAGTTATAGTTTTAGCCTACCCCTGAATATTAAAAGCTATTTTCACCAGTTATCACAGTAATAAAGGAATAAAGGAATGGTTTAAAGTTTAAACAGAAAAAACGTTGAGCTACTAGAACATTACACACAGATAAAGTGGTAACAGTGGAATCACTGTTTTACTCCAAAAAAAGCCAAGATAAAAACATTCTTACTTTGGCAATTGTGGCTTTATTTGAGAAATTGCTAAAGTGCAATGAACAACGTAGTATGCAACAATAAGATGCATATTATTTGTAAACACAAACATTATGTATACAACCCAGTCTATCTTTAACTTGTGCAAACTGCAAAGTTGAAAACATTCTGAAACAAAATAATAAAATAAATATCTAATACTGAGGTGCATTGAACAAAGAATGCATACTTGAATATAAAGTATGAAACAAACATGACACTTGAAGTGTGTTGAACATAAAAATGAATAAGACAATCCCTGAATAAACACTGTATTTGGTCTTGGTTATTCGGTATTTTACACTTAAAGCCCTGTTTTAAGATCGTTTCTGATGAAATAGAACAGTTAAGATTGAAATTTGGACAAATGCTGTTGTCCCGAGAATTTAGGTTTGTGTGTTAGCACCCACACAATCATTCATAAAACGCATTAAACATTCGTTTACAAAGACGTCAAACTCACCGAGTGGTCAGGGATGTTCACTGATATGCTCACACAAACATCGCTGCAAAATATGCTTTCCAACAGGTTTTATCCTAGTTTTTGTCCGACTCTGTTGACTTGACTTGGTACAAAAACTACCATTAAACCCTGTGTTGTTGTTGTGTGGAATCTGGTGCGCGCGCGGCGGCCGGTGCTGGGCGCACGCGATAGGAAACGGCAGCATTGCTGATACTTATTTTTAGCTCCATACAGACCGATTTCACGCAAAACAGGCATAAATTACATCATATTCATTGTGAACGTCAGACTTATAATCATTTTCGTTCCGTCTACGTCTCGTCAACGAAAACTCAAATAAACGTCTCGTCATGTTTTAGTCACCTGCTATTTTTAGCTAGTCATCGTCGCTAGTGTCGTCACAAAAAACAACGGTGCAGTTAACGAAAATCATTTCGTTATCGTCATCACTGACAAAAACATCACTGAGCTGCAGTTTAAGTTCTTTTTCACTGAAGATAAATATTGCTATGAAATGTAATACAGATAATAAAAATACTCTAGTTCACTCTATGTATTTGTTCATGTTTAATTTAGGATACGTTTGAAGCACACCATAATAATTCTATCAATTCATACAGTGCTAGAATGAATTGCAGCTGAATAGATACTATACACACCCAGGTATCGGATCGGTACTCTGTCTCGGCCGATACCCTGAGTCCGGGTCTGGAATCGAATCTGAGGGCAGAGAGAAAAGGGTATCGGAACATCTCTACTTGTCGCCGACGGCATCCTCCTGCATCTGCACTCGCTTCTGCACCGCAGCAGCACTCTCCATCTTAGCCGCGCCGAGGAGCCAGTCACAGGCAGGCCACTCGCCCGTCCTCAGCCCCCGCCAGAGGGGCGGTAAAGGGCCGGTGTTTGTGTTCCACCACTGGCGACAAAACCAGCTGTACCCAAATTCTAAAAGAGTAGTTTCTTCAAAACTCTGGGTCTGAAGAGGCCTGGAGAGCAGTGGGGAGAGAATCCACACCACTCTCATCCACCTCTTCTATCGCAGCGGAAAGCAGTGTGCAGTTCGAGAACGCAACCAAGCCTTCTCCTGTGCTTCCTGCCCTGTGGGACCAGGTAAGTGTTGCACAGCACACTCAGACCCCGGCTACGGGCCACCTCCAGGAGAGCCTCCCAAATGCCACCCTGCGTTCCACCTCGCTGCCCCACTGTGAGTATGTCTTAAGGTCCCTCTGGGGGCAAGGCCTCCTTGAGCCCCCATCCATAATATCTTGGAACCTTTCCCTGGTGCTTCGAGCACTCCAGGATGCTCCCTTTCATTCTTGGCAATCAGCAGACTTAAAGCGTCTGTCCGTGAAGACTTTGCTAGTTGCACTGGCTCCAGTGGAGAAGGTAGGTGACCTGCAGGCATTTTTGGTCAACGAATCGTGCCTAGATTTTGGGCCAGGTGACAAACATGTTGTAATGAGACCCGACCTGGCTATATGCCCAAGGTTCCTACCACTCCCTTCAGCGACCAGGTGATGAACCTGGAAGCACTGCCCCTGGAGGAGGCTTTGTCCCGTTCGCACTCTGCGGCTGTATGTGGACAGAACTCAAAGCCTCAGCACCTCAGACCAGCTCTTTGTCTGTTCTGGAGGCCAGCAGAAGGGAAAGGCTGTGTCAGTGCAAGAGGATGGCCCACTGGATAGTGGATGCCATCGCCTTGGCTAGCCAAGCACAAGGCATGCTCTTCCCACTCAGGTTGCATGCTCACTCCACAAGAGACATTGCATCCTCCTGGGCGCTGGGCTGACACATGGTGCCTCACTAAGAGACATCTGTCGAGATGCAGGCTTGGCGACATCTAACATGTTCGCTAGATATTATAGCCTATGTTTATAGCAGGTCTCCCCTGTGTTCTCACCCCAAAACAGAAGCTCTGAGAGGCCCAGATCTGTTGGTTTGCTGCACCCTACAGTGTGCCCCTTATTGCTCCAGAGTGAAAAACACGGAGAGTCCGGTGACAGGCCTTTATCGGTTGAATCCTTGAGAACCGGGTCTTGCCCGGGTTCCCGTATGCGTGATCCTGCGGAGATCCCGATTGTGATCCAATTTTCCGTTTCAGGAACAGCTTCCAGGGCTGCTCTGGGCAGCTTCCAGGGCTGCTCTCGGCCATGATCTGACACAACACATCATACCACCTCTGTATCCTTTCTGAAACTTATGTGTTTTTTATTTCCCAAGATTTTCCAGTATGGCCCCGCCCATACCCCCATAAACAGCCTCAAACCCGTTCTTCAGAGAGTCTATGGGTGACGTCACAGACACTTTGTCCATATTTTTACAGTCTATAGTGTTATCCTGTATGGGTTATCACAGAACAACAGTGACAGATACACTCTGTGTAAGCCCTCTCCAATCGTCCTTCCAGGCAAGAAGGGGCAAGCGGCTTGCACAGGGCGCTTAATGGGGTCAGCAGCTGTGGCCCTTTGGTAGGGATTCCTATTCGTTGGTTCCATTGTGGCATCAAGTGACCGACTGAAGAGGAATCTCTCGGTTATGTATGGTAACCCTCGTTCCCTGAAGGAGGAACACATGTCCAATTGCCACACCAGCTGCAGCCCACTGGGGCAGCCAGCTCATCGGCTTGGCTCCTCAGCAAAAAACTGAAGTGCAATCGCACCTTCTGCTCATTGTATACCCGCACTGCATGGCAAGAGCAGCTGTAGCATGATGATTGCACGTCAATGTGCATTGGCTTGTTTAGTTTCACTCAAAGTAGATTGGCCTCTCGAGCAAGATTTCTATTTGTTGGTCCCATTGTGGCGTCTCCGTTCCCTTCTTCAGGGAAGGAGAGTTACTGTACGTAACAGAGGCGTTACCCTGTGTTTTTATAGGTTTGGTATTGTCTAAGTTTTATATGATTTGTTCTGCTAAGCATTCTCCAGCATTTTCTTTAATGTATTTACGATTAAAGACGTTTGTTTATGTTTGGTAAATCTCAATCTTCGTGCAAGTTCATTGCAACCAACCACCCATGACAGAAACAGGTCTGTAGGTATCAATGAATGTTTACAACTTAAAAATAAAGAAAACAATTAACTTTGATCCATATGCAAGTGACTTCTATGTTGAGTCTTCCGGGTTTTTTTTAGAGAGAGAGAGAGAGACTGCTGAAAAGTTGCTCCCACCAAATGATTTAAGTTGTTTCTTATCAGACTGTCTCTCCTGCTCTTTTGTGTACGGCATATTTTTTCAGCTTTCATTTTGTGATGCTATATATGGGTAAAATCAGCGCCTCTGCTGCAGAACCTTCCTCTCTGTCATCACAAAACATAAAAATGAAACAACTGATGCCACACACGAAGATCAATGTGACCACTGCAAGTTGGAACAGTTTGTTGTCCTGGTTTGGCCTGTTTGTCAGGTAGATATAAACCTGCAGCTTCATTCAAGAAATGTAAAATCATTCGAATTATTATAAACATATATATATATATATATATATATTAGGGCTGTGCAAAAGTTAATTGCGATTAATTGCATCCAAAATAAAAAAAGTCTGTGCTTACATAATATATTTGTGTGTGCTGTATATAATTATTTTGTATATAAATACCTATGCATGCATGTATATATTTAAGAATTATTTGCGCTTTAAATTCTGCATATATATATATATATATATATATATATATATATACATAATCTATATATATATAAAATATAAATATTTTATATATGAATAACACATTTTCTTAATATATATACATAAATGTGTGTTTATTTATATATACAAAATAATTATATACAGCACACACAAATATATTCACGTAAACACAGACTTTTATTTTGGATTCGATTAATCACAATTAATTTTTGCACAGCCTAATATATATATATATATATATATATATATATATATATATATATATATATATATATATATATATATTAGGGCTGTGCAAAAATTAATTATGATTATATATATATATAAGTTAAGTACAAGATATATACTTGTACATATACAACTTGTACAAACTACTGTAGACTGAAAGGGTCACCTATTTGGATGTTGAAACTAATAAAGCAAATGTAAAATAAGCTACTTGATTATAATTGTAAGTGTGTTATTTATTATGACATTTAAAGATAATTTATGTTAAATGTACTAAACTGCACCACTAAACAAACTCCATCATTACATGACATACACGTTTAAGTAAAAATGGCAATAAAATGTATTTAGTTAGGCATACACGACATACAGGACGGCCTTATCAGTACATTCAACAGTACACAGTACCATTTTTCAATGACAACAGAATCATAAACAAGTATAATATAAGTAATTATGTGCAATTGCTACAAGTTTGTCGTATGCCCACCGCTTGCAGTCAGCAGTCAAGAAAATGTTAATCAAGCTTTCATGACGATCAGAACAAATCATAAAGCAAGCTGACCATAAACTTTCTTTGATTTTAGTTGAATTGCTTGCAATAAAGCCTTTAATTAAAATGTTAATGGTGTGTTTACAAACTCATCTGCCACAAATAATATGTTTGCATAAGTTCAAATAAAAAGCTAAGTTATTCTTTAATGGTTCAAGAAATTGATACTAGAAAGCGGACACCTCCTAGGTTCCCGGAGCCACAACTGACCTGTCATGAAAGAGAAGCTTGGTTGGAAAGAGCAGGGGTTGATGTGTTCTATGGATTTACAATTATGCCGTTTTTATTGGGTACTTAAAAGGAGAGATCAGCACGCTATAAATCAAGTATTCGTTTTTGATAATACATGTGTTTACATAAAGGAATGAACAAAATTTTAAGAATAAGAATTTAAATGACTGTCATGAGATCAGGACTCAAGCCATTTCATATTTCTAGACATATTGTTTTTTAAACTGGACATGGATGTGGGTCCCCACCACGAACATTAAGCACTGACAGCTGTACAATATTAGGACTACTGTATATAGGATGTAAATGTATAACTATTACTTACACCAAATGCCCTGAATATGTGAATCTCAAGGATCGGGTTGTTTTAGAACTTTTCTTGAACCCGATAATAGCAAAATGCGTTGATGTCGGTATGTTAGTTTTGAATGTGGTTTGTCTCTATCTTCCTCCAACATTCATCAGGTTAGCTGTACAGTATGTGATGGGGCTTAGCATGGGAAACCACCTTAGTGGTGCTGTGACACATGTGAGTTTTTTTTTACTGGCAGAACAAAGCAATACAATACATTAAAATACTAGCTAAGTGCTGCTTATTGAAAACCATTTATGTGAAATTATCAGTCTATTTTTAAATGTATAAAGAATACAAATATGTTATAGCTATAGTAAGAAAATATATTTTGCTCTATTTCATTTCTGCTGTACGTGCATAAATCATGCTCCTCTTCATAGGCTCTTCATATGATGTAGAGACACAAATGAGAGTAAAAAAAAAACATGAAAATGCATGGATGATCGTGTTAAACTAATGCATGTTTTATCTGTGATTGTCCTAACCTGTCAGTTGCAGGACCTGTGCGATCCACACAACCAGGAGAAACCCGAACGCACAGCAGCAGAAGCGTTGGAACGGCCGCCGTCTGACGCTCCATGTCAAAGCCTTCATTCCGCTCCGTCTGTTCCTCACCGCTCGAGTCAGAACATGATCGCAGCAGCCGCAGATTCCTCGTGTCGTTATCCGGGACTGAGAACTACCGTATTACTAAACTAAACTTTTCAATTGCCTTGTTTTTCTTCATCGCAGTTAACACGGCGCTGTTTCAAACTTCAAAGCATGGCAGCGCCAACCTTACGCGCAGACCTGGTCTATATGCTCAGGTGTCAGTCGGCTTCAAGGCGCACAAATGCAGCTGGCATGCCATCGGATTTGGAAAGGTCGGTTGTAAATGGTACCCTCTCTCTCTCTCTCTCTCTCTCTCTCTCTCTCTCTCTCTCTCTCTCTCTCTCTCTCTCTCTCTCTCTCAAACACACACACACATACACAGACGGAATCACCGCCGCTACCGCTTTATGGCAGTCAGGCGTTCTGCTTGCCACCAATACAGGTCACAGTGGTTAACGCTGTGGACGACCAGAGAAAAATACTTGAGGCGAAAGACTCGAGTTCATTGTTCAGATTTATAAGGATTAGTTTTAAAGTGTATAAATGTTATTTGAATGTAGGCTATACCAACGTATAGCCACAAATAAAGTGAAGCCACAAGTGTGGTCATGCTTTATTTCAAATCTAAGGGTGATATTTCTAAAACTGCATTTTCTGAAGCATTATGTAAGATACATGTCGTGAGTTTTTATTGCCCTTTAAAACACCCATTTGTAGTACTAATCTGGCACGGCTCAATTAATGTCCTGTTGTTCTCAATTAATGAACCTTTTACACTCGGTGTCGTGAATTAAGACTTAAAGAGGCTATATGCTAGCCTGACTTCATCATACTCATTTTCCTATCGGAAGATGAGTCTGAAACTCCTGCGTCTGGATTCGATTATGAGGCGTGTCTTAACTGAACCAGGAAAAAACAACAACTCTGCACTCAATAGAGAGCCTAAGTCCCTCCCCTTCCGGTCGACCACCATGGGACCTTATTTCGGAAAAATATTGTATGGTAGTCAATAGCGAGAGATAACAAATATTTTGATTTCGTTTAAATTGATCGCTGAATTACACATATGATGTTTGTCAATTTAAAAGATACATTTTAAAGTCAAGAAAGTCGCTGTTTGATGTAAAACTGTTGAGATATAAGACTGTGAAAATACGTAATTACAAAGACTACAAATCCCAAAGGCGCACATTTTCTCTCAATGAATGAAGCTAAATTTACTGAGGCTATGTCATTATTTCTATAGTCTTCCATTATAATCGTAACGTTACCGTCATGAGTGTGTTGTTCCAGACTGCACACACACACACAGCAGCTGATCTCGCTCGTTGTTTCGCCTCCCGGGAGATGTAGTTCATTGAGCGATTTTCACATAAAACTAAAAGTCACTCTTCTGTTTTATGACGAACTGCGACTTCTTGACTTTCATAATTATCTTTTAAATTGACAAACATCATATGTGTAATCCAGGACACAGTTCAGACGGAATAAAAAGATAAGTTATCTCTCGCCATTGACTCTCATTCCATAAATTTTCATATACATCTTCAAATTCTGACATCAAGAATCTATACATCTCAATTCTGACATCTCTACATCTCAAGATGTACATCTCTATGCGCTGGAAACCAGTTAGCGCTCTTTGATAACGTGATGATTGCGTTGCAGATCACCTGTCCATCATTGTATAAAGCCCGCCCTGGCAATTTGATTGGCGCGAACATTGTTTGCCTGATCATAATCACTCCTCAATGGATCGAATCCAGACCAGAACTTCCCGTCCAAAAAATGTTGTGGGCGGGAGTTCGGGCTGGCATCCCAGGCTAGCTATATGCAGCTTTTTCCCCAAAATAAACGTAACAATAGCCTTTTTATTTTACCATTTATGACTCAAACATCTCAAGATGAGCATACTGACACCTTGTCCGCTCACAGTGGGTGCACCTATAAGCCTGTATCCTATTTTTCCTATTTTCTGTCGGGGTCGGACATTTCCCACGCTGTCTGCGGATGTGACGTCAAACGCGTTCATGTTAAACGTTTCAGATTACTCTGCCACCACCGCTAGTCAGCAAGTAGCCTACGCTCGAGTCGCAAGCAGAACACTTATCTCAAACAATATATGTATTTGACTGTTCTTACAGCATAATGTTGACCTCCATGTAGCGGATGACGTGTGCACGTACGAGCGAGCGCGCGCTGACGAGCAGAAAGGAAGAGCAGTTCTGTTTTTGGGCCACAGGTGTCAGTCACGAGTTTAAATTTCAGGAAAACGCATGTAGCCTCTTTAATCTTCTTTTATCATTATTCTTTTGTGTTCAGACATTATTTAAGCAATTAGGGCTGTTCTGTATCATGAACAAGTCACGACTGAAGGCAGTTTTTAGGCACAACGCTAGTGTGTATCAATGCATCTTCCATGAAGTAGCTACAATCACTAAAAGCCTTCCTTCCGCTGTAAAAAAAATAATCACTGACTGTGAACTGTCTGAAGTTACATTATTTCCCCATTATATTGCGGCAAAGACTGTCTTTATGAGTGAGTCTGTCTGTAGAGAAAACTTTCTGAAACTTGTAAACCTGGAGAAGCAAGATGCAACTGACAAATGACTAGCTGCCTGGGATGTCAGGGCACTTGAAAATCCATTAACTGTTAAAAGGACAAGATATCGCGGACATTCAAAATGATTTTTTTTATTACAAATAAATGACTGACCTGAAGGAAGATGGCAATGCTCTATCTACAGTAAATGCAAGTACATTCACTTGATATCTCACAATATGCTACTCTATGAACTTCATTATAAAACGATTAGTTCCAAACCTTGATTCTGATTGGTCAATAGCTGTGCTTTATTCATGATGAAACACTGCTACTTCACCCCATAGCAGAACTGTTCTATCTGCTCAACTTAAGTACAAAAGTCTTATTTCAATGCATTTTCATCCCAAGACGTCATATACTGACGCTTTTGCCAATGCGTAGCCTATACATCCAACGCACATGGCACCCTTTAGCATAGATATCCATAATAAAGGCTGGATGTCTCGTCCGAGCTGCTGGCCAATGGAGGTCGACGTCCGCACCTGGCGGCCATCTTGTCACAGGCAGCTCGCTCACTCGTAACATTGTGTTTTAATGGTGTATGTACTTTTTAAATAACCATAACTTGCTCAATTTTCTACCTATTTTCAAACGTGTTGATTTGTTGTAAACATCAGAGATGCAATTATGACACTGTATACTTATGAATAATAAGTGTATAAATAAAGAGTCATCCAGAATTATAGCCATGTTAATAACGTTTGTAAGAAACAAAAAACGTTTGTAAACCCCAAGATTTGAATGAGATAAGAGTATTTGTGTTTGCACTGATGGTGCGCTCTATTATTGCCAACGAACCGAACTTCGACCTCGGATATGACGTCACGTCCACACTTCAAGCATTCTATTATGTTTTGCGTGTCCGAGTCTGAGAAAAATGGACGCCACCAAGAAAGCTGTTGTAATGGTAGCACTGGCCGAGTACCAGACACTTACAAAAAAATATTATGACTACACCTTATAAAAACGCAGCCATTTGAACTTGAAAATGTTCACTTTATTTAATGTTTTTCATGTTAATCTTCTGTTAGCAATGCTAGCAATGCTAATAATTGCACTCACAACAACCAATTCCCATACCTACAGGGGACGCAGTAATACGAGTAATTATAATCGTCATTTAAAATACCAAAGGGGTTCAAAAACAATGAAAACAATTCATACAAGTCACACAGGGCATAGCCATCTTGAATTCCGAAACGGAATTCTTGCTAGATGCTCCTCGCGGTCGCCCGACGTCCGAGAGGAGAAATCCGAGGAAAGGGGGCGTGTTGCTAGGCAACGTCTGTCTTCCGATTCGGGATCTCAGAGATGGATAAATAATAGAACGCGCCATGATCACTTATCTTACATCATCTTGCCTGTGACAAGATGACCGCCAGTGATGACAACAGAGACTCCGCCGTAAGACATCTACGTCTCTATTATGGATATTTATGCCCTTTAGCATGAATATAATGCAGTTCTGATTATGGTAAGTTTAGGTCTGGGGTAGGGTTAGGGTTAGACCACTAGGAGGCGCCTTCTGGCCTATATATATCTTCATCTCATATTGACGCTAAAGGGTGCCATGTGCGTTGGATGTATACACATTGGCAAAAGCAATTCAAATTTAATCTATAATACATTTCAATTTAATTGCAATTGAGATTCACTTAAGTAGCTTACTATTCTTTTAAAATATATTATAAAATAAGTATAGCCTACTTCTTTTTCACATGAGGATCGTAGATGTAGCCCAAACATTGGGTGCTTCTCATTCTTATTTGTGCATCCTCGTTTCCTTTCCTCACGTCTCAGGCCACCCCCAAGAGGATGTGAGGGAAGGCTGCAAGGAAATGAAGGAATCAAAGGAAAGCTTTTTTATACATTGGAATACTCGATACTTGAATTCATAATAAATGATAATAAAGCAAGAGACTCTGTTGAAATTATGTGAAATGTGTGGTTTTATCTGCAAAGGTAAAGTATAAAAAAAAAAATTATTGTGACAGATGTGAAGGGAGGAGAATTTAAACTTGCATCACGTTTAGTCGATAAAACACTTCCGGCAAAGGACACAGCAATGTATCCTCGCTCATGGCTCCTCTGGAAGATTCCTCACTCCTCGAATCCTCGACTTGAGACGATTCTTTGTAGGCCTACCTTTAGGAAACCTGGTTCATTTGCAGACAATTGCATTTATTTTTTTGCATAATAAAATGTGGCACAATGATGATACACTCGATAACATTATAAGTAAACTGAATCTGTATATTATTCTTACAACTAATAACAACTTTAAAGGCACTGTTGAGTAACGTTATACCGATGTTCAGCACCAGGTGGCGACATTTTACTGTGTGTTTGTTCCCGGATTCTTCAATCCTCCAGCAGAATGTATGATAAGATATATATGCAATAAGCCATTGGAATTACTATTTGACCATGCAGCTTATATTTAAAATGAGTGGCTAAATTGAATAGAGAGACTATTATGAGACATGCTTATATATGCCATAATACGTCCAATTGTGCAGTGAAAAAGACCTACATAGTTACTCTTAAAATGCTTGAGTCATGTTTTCAGTGTCCTTCTAGGGGCCTTTGGAATATTTTAGCTTAGATATTTGAGTTTAGAACTTTAGTTCTCACAAGGATAAGGATAGAGAACAACAAACACAAACCATTTACAGAGCACTGGTGCCTCAAACCAGATAAGCTTAAGCATGGTGTCAGAGATTTGTTTCTCTTACAAGTTCTGGAAGATATCACACAGTCCTCTTAATTCAAAATAAAGACAAAACCCAGAGTATTGTTGTCGTCAACAGTCCAAAAATACACAACAAAATAAAAAGAGCCAATGTCTCTGAATACTGTTTTGAAAAGGTCTTTAGAGTTTGTCACATCGTTGGAACTGCCTCAATACACTCCAAGTGTGTGTTTCGTCATGCAATTTAAGGTCAGTGAACTAGCAGCATCTGGTTGTTGTTGTTGTTTTTCCACAACATGAACAAAGTCACTTTCCAAAAATGTCACTCACTCTGCTCCTTTTTGGTGGAACGTGATTGCAACCTTCTTATAATTTAAACTTAGCAAATATGAGCTTATGATGTTCCTCAAAAACAGGAAGTTCAGGAGATACAGGAAGCTCAAACATCTGGGGATGAACTCCATGGCCATGTCAGGAAGCACAGGAAACTTATGGATGATGGAGTGTAAAGGGTTCAGGCCGGCCTCATTATAACAAAATTATAAAATTATAATACCAAAAATAACACAAAAATAAATATTACAACATAAAACTGGATTGTGACATTAGTATCTCAAATGATTAAAATTAGATGCAAAACAATTCCACACTCAGTTCAGACCATCTTGATATAAACAATACTACATTAATGTGAATATTTAGTATGTGACTACCTTCAAACAGATAACGGCGTCTCTTCTGATAATTGATTGTATTTGCAATCTGCTCTAGTCCAATGTCCCACTCAAGGATTACAGCATTGCCAGTTTCAGTGGTCACAATGCTTCCAGTAAGAGAAGTTCCAGAGTCTGTTCCAGTGAGTGAAGTTTCGAGCCAATGAATCCGCCCCAGAGTCCGCTCCGGTTCAAAATCCCATTGCTCCTCCCAAGTAATTGGAAAAATTATAGCCTGTTCTGGTCAAGGCCACAGAAGCCAAACCTCCCTGGCTCCCTGAGCTTCCGGCGCCTTCTTGGCTCGCCCTGGAGGCTTCCTAGCCGGCCAGCACATCCTTACGCACTTCCTACTACTTAATTGTGAAAAAACAGAGATTCTAATTATAGAATACTGTCTAACACTTAATGGCTGCTCTGTCAAGTCTTTGTCGTCGGTTAGGAACCTGGGTGTGCTCTTTGATAGCAATCTTTCATTTGAAAGTCATGTGAATAGTATCTGTAAAAGCTATTTTTCCATCATAAAGCTGCCGTCGACAACTATGGCTGATTGAGTGGACTTTGGCAACATTTTGAATGTTTACAACTCATATAGCCCTACCCCACTATCAACGAATACCCCCCACAGAGTTCGTGCTCGAGTGCGCGCGCACCAGGTTTTCTGAGAATGCGACCGTCTCATCAGCATTCATCAACACCATGGATTATTTGGAGGTATGCTGCCCTGGCTAATCTCCCATATTGCAATTGCTAACGTCATTTATACTCTAAATGAGCTTACTTGGTTTGTTACTGTTCCGCCATCACTCTTCCTTACTGCCATGAACTTCAGGCGTGTGCATGTGATTGTAACGTGCGTGAGGGGTGGCGTGAGCCCGATCTGTGATTGACAGTCAGATCTCACACCCCCCTGTGCTGATTTGACACAGTGAACAGGGAGCGCTGGATTTTTGCTAAACAAATAACACGCTCCAGATGGAGTTAGAAACTCGTTTTTCTAAAACCACTTTATTTATGTTGTTCTGTCGGATTATATTGTCGATTTCACTGAATATGATCAAAAAAATGTTGCCGACGGCAGCTTTAAAAATACATCCAAATTACGTCATATGCTCTCATTGATGAATGCGGAACAATTAGTTAGTGTGTTCATGACATCAAGGCTAGATCATTGTAATGCTCTATAGGTGTTTGCCCTGCACGCTTAATAAACAAACTTCAGCTAGTTAAAAACGCAGCAGCTCGAGTTCTTACCAGAACCAGGAAATATGACCATATTAGCCCGAATTCTGTCAACCCTGCATTGGCTACCTATTAAACATCATATACATTTTTAAATATTGCTTACTACTTATCAAGCACTAAATGGTTTAGCTCCCCAGTACTTGAATGAGATCTTAATGCATTATAGTCTGTCACATCTATTGCAATCTCAAAAAATTCATCCAGTTGACAATACCTAGAATATCAAAATTGACTGCTGGCGGCAGACACACTCTGTCAGTTCATATCTAGACTATAAAAACACATCTCTTTGGCCTAGCATAAGACATTATAGACTTCTACGTATAATTCAATGTTAGGCTGCATAGATTAGCTCAGCCGGAACCAGGAACACTTCCTTATGTACTATTCTGGAAGATTGTAAATCCTTATGTACTCGTTACATCATAAGAAGAATGGCTACCATTCGATTGTTTGTTTTACAAATAAAACAAACAATCGATGGTAAGAGTGGTATTATAGATTGTAAGCTAGGTGAAACAGGTAGTTTTTGAGTAGTTTTTATTTTTAGGTGGTCAGTGAGTCTGAGTTTCTGATGTGGATGGGGAGTGAGTTCCATGGGGGCAGGTTCCTAAAGTTCGGTGTGCTGATTTGGTGATGGGTTTGAGAAGGGCCAAGTCGGGAGGGGCGGTGATGCTGTAAGAGGTCTGTGAGATATGAAGGGGCCAAGTTATTGGAGCTTTGTAAGTGATGCAATGAATGCATGAATGAGAGTTTCTGCAGCAGATTTGGAGAGGGTAGGGCATAGACAGGCAATATTATGTAGGTGGAAAAAGGCAGTTTTGGTGATATGACGGATATGGGGCTTAAATGTGAGTGTGAGGTCAAAAAATTAAACCAAGATTACAGATCTGGGGAGAGGTGGTAACTGTATGGCCATTGACGGAGAGAGAAGAAGTCTTGGGAGGAGAAGTGATTTGGGACCAATGACGATGATTTCCAATTTATTGCAATTTAGTATAAGGAAGTTGGCGTTCATCCAGGATTTTATTGCAGAGACGCAGGTTGTGATGGTTAATACTGTGGCAGGAGTGACGGATCTGGTGCTGAGGTATAGTTGTGTGTCTTCTGCGTAACTATGGAATTTTAATCCATGCTTATGAATGATAAGTCCAAGGGGAAGCATACAGGTAAACAGAGGGACCTAGCACCGAGCCTTGAGGGACTCCGTGAATGACAGGTATGGTGTGAGATGTACAGTTGTTGATGGATATGAATTGAGATCTGTTGGTAAGGTAGGAGGTGAACCAGGTGAGAGCTGAGCCAAAGATGCCAAGATGTTGTAAGGCGTTGTAAAAGATGAAGTGGTCAATGGTGTCGAAGGCTGAAGAGAGGTCAAGTAGGAGGAGAATGGAGAGGGAACCAGAGTCAGAGGCGAGCAGGAGGTCATTTGTTAATTTGAGTCAGTGTAGTTTTAGTAGAGTGATGAGTGCGGAATCAACTAAACCAGTCCAGTGGACAGGTTGTGAGGTGGATTTTGTTGAAGTGATTAGTGAGATCGGTTTCTGTAATGACTGATAGGGAGGAGAGAATGATGTGAAATGGAATGGATGAGTCAGATTTGAGGGTCTGTGCTGGGAGAATATTCACAGAGAGTTCTTGATGAATGCTGTCGATTTTGTACTACAGTCTGCCGGATCCAGGCTGTGTCGTGTTCAGCGGCCCCTAAGTTGACGATTGACTACTAATGATTGTTGCGACGGAAGTGAATCAATTAAAACTTTAGCTGGAAAACAACTTTATTCTAGGGCTGTCATAAAGCCAAAAACAATCTATTGCTTTGATTTACTATGATCACTGTAAAGCAGCTTTGGAACAATCTACATTGTTAAAAACGCTATAAATGGATGACTGAGTCCTTCCCAGGATCCGGTTTCTGTTTGCCTTTGTGTTGGATTTTTGTCTTCTGTGTTTTCCCCATGAGATTCATTTATTCATCCCACTCACCTGTGCCTTGTTAATCACCTCATTTGCTCCTTTGTTTGCCCTTGTATATTAGGCCCTGTTTACACAAGAACGCTCGAGGGTAAAAACGTAAAAATATTTAACGGATGTGCCTTTCGTCTACACGGTGATGGCATTTTTGGGGCTTAAAAACGCAAAGAAGTGAAACCACCCTCCAGAGTGGAAAATCTTAAAAACGCTCCACCGCCGCGTTCCCGTGTAAACTGTGAAACGCAAAAGTCTGCTAGACAGTGAATGTTGTACGAAGGTGCACAGACTTGGTGTTGTTGTGTTCCAGTGCTCCACATTGCCACCTAGCCGCCTGGAGTGAATACTACATTGAATTTCACACACTTTGCGTCACCATGTGCATGCGGATTTTCCACCCAAAACGCTTGTCTAAAACGAAGTATAAAAAGTGATAACGCAGCGTGTACTTGTTTTGTGTCAATATGCTAAATTTAGGTGTAAATCCATACCCATATATTTTGTATTGTTATCAATTAAATATTTTCTATCAGTTGCATATTCTGCATCATTGAATGTTTGAATAAACATCTGACACAAAAAAAAAGAACGATAAAGTTTTAGAGCTAAACAATTATGATGATTTATAGGCTATATAGCTATAACACTGATATAAGTGATCACCCGATTTAAGACCTACCTATATTGTATTTATATAAAGCGTTCACAGGCAAATTTGCTTTATGTTTACCGTCTATATTGCTTTTATTTCCCGGTGTCGAAATTAGGCAAACATAAATGTCAGGCAACACGATTCCTGGCTGCATGTCAATATCCATGTATCACTGGATCTTTAGTAAGTTGTAAGGAACACTATATTGAGTTCAACATTTTAGTTTAAATTGATAAAATTGTTCGTTTTAGTCGCATTTTCGAAGTCTTCGGCAGGAAAGTGACATCAATGCATTCCTCTCATTCACCTTTTAAAATATGTGGACATTTACATAGACCATAACATGTTTAGAGAGTTGCATGCTCTCATTTTACAACAGTAATATTTTTTGGACATCCTTCAGTGTGTAAAAAGATTGTGTTGATGTAAAACAAAAATATAGAAAATGCTTTTTGAGTTCAATAGACAAATATTCGATACATTTCTGACACCAGCCCGTACAGAAACAAGTTCAGTTTTTATTGCCAGGATCCCTCAGATTCACATAAACAATACTTGATCCCTATTAATTAAAAGAAAACAAGTATAGCTCCAGTGATCACCATACCATTTCTTAGTATGTTTAACTAGACGCCGTATTCCTGTTGGTCCAGTCATAATTCTTTACAGATTTCTACAGACCAGTGTGCATAGTGTGTGGGTTTGTGGTTTGCCATACACCTACATTTTAAATTTTTAATGTGACAATACTTACTTGTAAAAGTGCGTGCTGCTAACTAGTGATTCTGTTCCAGGAGTTCAATATTTATGGGATTAGTAGATATAATGGTATTTGTTGGCAGGTTTGGCAATTTAGAACAGTCATTGACATCAGTGTTTAGTAACTACAAAGACCAAAGCTTAACCTGTAAGTCTGTCCATGGGCATGACATGGATAGCAAAATGACATGGGGAAAGAGAGCAACACATCAAGGAATGTTCGGCTAACAGTGGAAAATGTACATTCTTAGGAGTGGTTGGGATAGTTTGTAAGAGGCTTTTAATTGTACAGTCTGTAAATACCACAGTTGTTGGTAGTGGAACAATACAAAATTTGGCACTACAACAATCCAGTCACAAATTTCCAGTGGACTATGCTAGTTTATCTGCATGACTTGCATGGCTTCATTCCCTGGAGTGACTGTGGCTTTGTTCCAGTGAAAGCAGGCTGTTACTTTAAAAGTCACATTAAAATCAAACGGACCAACTTTTGTAAACAACAGAATTGCATCATTAACACATAAATCAAACAGTAAGCAATACTATATGATGAAAAGCATTTATGGCTCCATGAAATACCATGCCATAAAAAAGATAGGGATTATTTGGCGATAAAGTGTCCCGATCGTATCATTAATAACAATGAAACTGGAAACCACTTGGGCCACCACAGCAGTTAAGAGTTAACATTTCAGTATCGAAAAAGG
Source organism: Hybognathus amarus (assembly GCA_030378365.1). Lineage (NCBI taxonomy): Eukaryota > Metazoa > Chordata > Actinopteri > Cypriniformes > Leuciscidae > Hybognathus > Hybognathus amarus. Next base: position 356,021 of record JAQIUQ010004412.1, read on the forward strand.
TACAATACAGCGTTGACAGTAAAAAAATAATGATAAAATTATTAAAAACATGAAAAGATGGAATGTCACACTTTTTTTAAGCAGCCACCGGTTGTTACTTGCACTGTCCTTTTGAGTTTGTTTCCAGTGTAATTTCAGAAAGTAGTTTTCCACTACGGAAAGCTTCTCGACAGTTGTCGTTATTATTCAGGTAAATCAAAATAGGACCTGCTATCATGTCATGCCTTAATACTCTTACAATTTAAAATAAAATAAAATTAAACATTCATCGGATCACAAATTTGCATCTCTTCCCTTCCAGTTCAAATATACATATCTAGCAATAACATCCACATTTTCAAGATTAATAAGTTATTACATTTTTATAAATACATACACAGATACAGAAGGTGGCTTAGAAATTGCTTGTTGCACTCGCGCGCTTTCTCAGCCTCCTGTCTAAAAGACTATGTCGCACACAGATGAACAGGAAATAGTTCTTTTACATTGCTCTTTTGCTAAGGAAACCCCACAAAATGCATTACTGATTGCATAAAAGCTGCATCAGTGTTATTCCTGTCTGTAACAATTATCGCGCTGCATTCATCAAACTCAACAAATTCTCCACTAATGGTAACAACTAATCAGTAAACTCCAGCTCCATCTGGATATAGACTTACACATCAGAGGGAAGTAACACTTATTTTGGCTCTACATTTCTTCACAGAGAGGAATAAAGATATAGATTTATGATTCCATTGTAATACATCAGAATCTGCTGGTACCAAGTTATCACAGTGACTCTAAAATAAAAAAAACTCAACATTTGAAGGCGAGAAGACATGTATGATGTATGGATATTTAACATTTTGCTTCGTTTCCCTTTGCATGTCGGTTTGTGGTGGTGCCGTGTGATTCATTCAACTTCAGTCCGGCTTGTTTTATGAATTTGAATCCAGTCAATATGCTCTTCTTCTCATCACATTTTCATGTTTATCAGTGCACCTTTTGGTGAGGTAAAGAGATATTTTAAATGGAAAATGAAAAGACAAAATAGCAATTTTATAAATATGTGCCGTCTCACAATTCAGTGTAAAGCGCTCTTAAATCTTTGTGAGCAGCCAACACTTGAATCAAATTGGAAGCAATCTTTATTAAAAGAAATGTACTACTTTAAGTCATTGCTTCCCTTTGTAACTTAACACTAAAAATTGTTTTCTTTTCAAATCAAGGTCTTTCAAGCAAGTGTCTGCAAGGTTTGTTCAGATTCAGTGAGATCAGACAAAAAACACATATGCGCACAGTCGCACACACACAGACACACACTCACGAGAATGTAAAATTTCAGATGTCAAACACTTTGTCCAATTGCTGAAATCACAGCTAAACAACCGTGAAATTCGTGAAATTAGCTATGCGTCAGTAAATATCCTTGATCAATTAAAAAAAGTGTCAAGTGAGTCTCAATAAAAAAAAGGCTATTCTCAAATTATTTGTGCTAAAACAGGGAATATTCAACTGACAACATGCTGTTGATTACCACAGAACACAATTTTGACTTGTCCCTTGTGAAAAAGTACTTTTAAAAGCATATTTTTAAAATAAAGAGTACTTATTACAGAAATAATATACTTTTAAAGAATATACTTCAGTGTGAAATGAATGTAATAGTTATTTTCAATTAAATGAAAATGTATTTAAGTTTGAATTTATATTAAATGCAGTTAGCTGAACTTTAGAGTGCATTTTTGACCCACTTAAGCACATTTTTCAAAGTAATTTCACAAAATTTGGTTATAGTGTACTTTTAAATATACCAACAAGCATTTATGGTAAACTAAAATATACTTTCTATTGAAAATTGTATGTCATGCAATTTAATATATTTAAATTATATAAATATAATAAATTATATAAATTTATTAACTTATATATTTAAAATTATATAAATATATTAACTTTAAACTTATTTAATAACATACAGTTAAACTTATCAAAATAATTGTACTTCTTTGAAACATGACAAAAGATTATGAAATCTACGATTAAAAAGTGCACTTAAGTGTGTTAAGAAAATCATGAGTGTACTTTCATTAAGTACACTTAAGTGGCCTTTTATTTCAGTAATATTATCTGCAAGTTTTTTAAAAAATATGCTTTTTAAGTATTGATGTACACTTCAAGTGCACATTCAATCCAATTAAGCACACTTCTTTTTCACAAGGGTAGTCCTAAACAAAAAAATGTGTTTACCAAAATGCATGAATTTTCTAATTTTCACCTTCAGTTTGTATCGCTCTTGGTGTTCGAATATTCACTCCAGAGATAAGTGAGAAAGTGAAAAGCCAGCCTTTTACTGCATTGCCAACAGAGAAAAGGTCAGATCGGGTTCAACCTATTTCTGACACTGTGATGGTTAATAGAGGGTTACCAGTCACACTAGATATTGAATAATTTTTTCTATAGTAAGAAACTGTATATACACTGAAGTACATGGTCTGGAATTCCTGAAGCCATTTCAACACAGGTAAGGGGAATGTATTGCTAGGTATCTGGACACGGTTCACTATGTAGGGAAGAAATACTTAAAAGTATAATATGAATTTGAACAGTGAATGTCACTAAATGTCTTCTCAAGTTAGATCTGAGGGTTGCAAATAATTTCTTTTGGATCAGTCAGATGGTTTTGAACTGCTTTGAATTAGCCGATGTTAAGGGCATGCTTCCAAAACCGTAATGATTAAGTGTTTCCTACCGAGACTGCTTCTTGCACAGAAGGCTATCATTGTTAACAACCTGTCACAGTGATGGGGACTATATGTGAATCTAGCCCTGAAAACTGTTTAGGGGAAACAGAGATTTGGATGACTTAATTATATTAAGTATATTTTGAGTAAGAATGTACTTTAGCCGACCGGTTTGTTTTCGTGCACTTTTCGAGTAAGGCTTGCCAATGTTCTTGTCACTTAAGAGAAGTTTTTAGGGCGTTGTTTGCTAGTTTTGCATCGGCCTTTAGATCAGTCTGTTGATCTTGCTTGCTGCCATGGTTTGGCCTTCAATGCTAGCAGGGTTTGTTGACATTGCAGAGCAGTTCAGTGACCTTAATGAGCCGCGCCACGGTACTCTGGGACTCTTCCTGCAACCGCTGGTTGTTCTGCCTGAGACTTTGCACTTCTGCTTGCAGCGTTGCCTTGTCCTCCTTCTCCTGTGGGAAGCATGCAAACAATGTCTTTCAGGTTTGAGCATTCTCACTCTGTATTGATTGGACATATCCACGCCACAAGAGGGTTTACTATATCTCAATATGTTGGTGGTACTGTATGAGACAGATAAAGACAGGCGGGCGGACGTGATTTCACCAAGTAAAACAAGTTCCTGAATCAACATCCTTGCTGACCCCTGTCAGATTTGAGGGAAAGGTTTACAGTTAAAGGGATAATTTGAACCAAAAATGATATTTAAACCATGCATACTACCTCAAGCCGTTCGAGATGCATATGTCAATCTTGTTTCAGACGAACACATTTTCAGTTATTTTAGAAATTATCTTAGACCCTTCAGTGGATATAATGTGAAGAAATGGGGTCCAGCTCCTTCAAGTCCCAAAAATGTGCATAAATCCTTCAAAAGTAATCCATCCGGCTCCAGGGTGATAAACGAAGGCCTTCTGAGGGTAATCCGTGCGGTATTGTCGTAAAGATATACATATTTAAAACTTTATAAATGAAAATATCGGACTTCCGGCAACGATCGACGTACGTTCACGGGAGATGGAAGCTCGGTGTACGTAGCGTCAGGAACCGTCGTGACGTCGCAGACGTTTTCCTGCGCTACGTCCTACCTCGTACACCGACTTCCATCACCCGTGAACGTACGTACGTAGGAACCGTCACGACGATTGTTGCCGGAAGTCAGATATTTTCATTTATAAAGTTTTAAATATGTATATTTTTACGACAATCCCGCATGGGATTACCCTCAGAAGGCCTTCGTTTATCACCCTGGAGCCGAATGGATTACTTTTGTGAAGGATTTATGCACATTTTTGGGACTTGAAGGAGCTGGACCCCATTTCTTCACATTATATCCACTGAAGGGTCTAAGACATTTTCTAAAATAACTGAAAATGTGTTCGTCTGAAACAAGATTGACATATGCATTCTCGAACGGCTTGAGGGTGAGTAATGCATGGTTTAAATATCATTTTGGCCGAACTATCCCTTTAATGACAAGTTTAGGCTTAAAACAAGGGTTGGGTGCTTCTACACCATTCTTATTTACCTATCATTACACTATGATTTCAGAGACAAGTTATGGATAGAGTTAGGTTTAGGGGTAGAGCTAGGGTTAAAACTAAGTTTTTGGATGGCACTGTTGTTCCAGGATCAACAAAAAATGTTGATCTAGGAACATGTCTTACTTGGCAAAATCACGCGACCATTGAAGTCAATGGCTTGCTTGACACACATAACCAGCGAATGCCACACACTATTACAGTACGTGCTGCACAGAAAACAATGATCACTTGCTATACAAAAAGTGGATAAATGAGGACTACTGATGGTTCGTACACTGAGGCCCTGATTTACTAAAGGTTTGCATATGAGGTATTACCTTAAAAAAGTTGGTAAGATTTTTTTAAAGGTTTCGAGAATTAAAGTATTTTGAAAGAAGTCTTGACACTGGTTACTGAGGGGTGTAACGGTTCACAAAATGCACGGTTCGAGTTCAGATCAGATACACTTGTGTCACGGTTCGGTTCGGTATGGTTCGGTACGTTTCAAATACAGCAAAAAGAAAGAAATGCCAGATAAATTTCCTTGATTATTTTTTTAAATTATATTTTTATTAAAACTAACGTCATTATGTATGATATTTTTTAACTTTGAGCAATGATGGACTATACTTGACTTTTCTTAGGAGCATAGCTATAGAACAAAACAGCTCCTTGGACAAAATGAAATGTAATATTGTAGTAGTTATAAACAAAGGTTTATTTTAGTTTAGCATTAACATTTGAGGGCAGCAATTGTATTGATAATGTTAACATACAACCGACGTGATGTTACTTGAAAGCATTATAGCCTACTATTCCTGCCAAACTTACAGATAGTAGTGTTATACAGTAAATCCTTGGTGATGTTGCTGATCTGTGGACACTGGATAGTTCATTCATGGCACAATGTTTCTTCCTGGTTTCCACGTCAGCGCTGTTTGATCCATTAATAACGGAAAAATGTGAATGTTTCTCACTGAGATCTCGCAGCGATGTTATTACTTCAGTGGCGAATTAAAATGTTTTCTTTACTTGATCTCTTAGCGCTTGTGTAGTAACAGTGTTGATCGCGCTGCATTGGTCCAAACTGATACACGGTCCGTCGTCCAGACAACCACACAATAACGAGTAGCTCAGTTTTGTTCTGCTTACATGACATTTGCCATTTGATGTTGGGCAATGTTGTGGTAACGCCAGCGTCTCTTACAATATGAATGTGCTTGCCAAGCGCAAAGCGCCTATATTTGAAATAACGAAATGTTGGTCGGCAGGAAAAATGAACCGAACTAACCGTTCGAATTCAGAAATGCGTACCGAAAACCGAACCGAAAGCCTCGTACCGAACGGTTCAATACAAATACGTGTTTCGTTACACCCCTACTGGTTACTCATTAAGTTCAGAATCAATTACAAAGTATTACTAATGACCTATAAAGCCTTAAATGGTTTAGCTCCTGTGTATTTAATGGACCTTCTATCGCTCTACAATCCATCGCATTCTTTACGATCACTAAAATTGAGGCTTCTGGTCATTCCTAGGATATAAGTCCACAACAAGAGGGAGGGTGTTCTCACATTTAGCTCCTAAACTCTGGAATAGCCTTCCTGATATTGTTCGAGGCTCAGACTCGCTGTCCAGTTTGAAAACGACATTAAATACGCATCTCTTTAGCCAAGCATTTACATAATGCTTTTCTTTTATACCACTGTAGAATCAGATTGAATGCATTACTATTATGAACATAAGCTATGCTAATTATTTCCCATCTGCTTTTCAGCTGTTGGTAAATGGCGTATGTCAGCTCCATTTTGTATCCAGCCTCTCACGGAGACTTCAGATGCTCCAATACCTGCGATGAGATGACTAAACGCCTGTGAAGAGACGACTCGACGCCTGTGAATTGACGACTCGACGCCTGTGAAAAGACGACTCAACGCCGGCGATATGTTATGCCCTAAATTAATAAATGATTAACTAACTGTACTTTTCTGAAATGCACTTTCTGCAAAGCTGCTTTGAAACAATATGAATTGTGAAAAGCGCTATACATATAAGTCTCTTATGCTCACTAAGGCTCCATTTATCTGATCAAAATACTGTAAAAACTGATATATTGTGAAATATTATTACAATGTAAAAGAACTGTTTTCTATTTGAATATATTTTTAAATGTAATTTATTCCTGTGATGCAGAGCTTTGTAGAAACCGTGGTACATTTCAGTTCAGGATTCTTTAATGAAGGTCTAAAGTACAGGTTTAAAAAATTAAATAAAATTAGATATGTCTTTACTGACACTTTTGATCAATTTAATGCATTGTTGCTTAATAAAAATATTCATTTCATTCTTTTTTTTTTAATCTTACTGAACCCAAACGTTTTGGATATTGGATTGGCATTTAAACAATTGCAATACATTAAAGGGCAATATAAATGAATAAATAAAACTTGAAATGGATATTTGGCAATGTACACCTTAGAATAAGGTCATATTTCTTGTGTGGAAAAAGTTAGTAAACACCTACATTGATGAAGTGCAAATTAGAACATTAAACTGGAAAGCCACACTTTATATAAACCTCAGTAAACTGGTCTGGTTTGGTCATCTATCTATAAATTACAGGAACGTCTGTCTGTCTTTTAATTGCATATCTCTCGAACCGTTTGTCCGATGGATCTCAAACTTGACAAGTGTCTTGCTACGGGCATGAGTAAGTGCAGTACCAAGTTTGACGTTGTTTGGATTAGAAATGCAAAAGATATCGCTAAAAGAAGCACACATTGGCTTTTGCCGCTCTAGCCGCTGGCCACTCCCCCACGGGCATTTTGCACTAGTTAACCTTAAAAATAGACAAAGCAAAATAAAATCAAATTGAAATGCTGTTTGGGGACTTAAAGCAGGCCATATAAGAAACCTCTCCAATCTAATATTTATTTGAACAGTATTTATTTAAAATATGAACATTGTAAATGTCAATTTAATGCATTCTTGCAAAATAAAAGTAATAAATAAAGGCAGTTAAATGAATTCTGCATGAAGGAATGGGTTAATAATTATTCTAATAAATGTAAGAGACTGATAGACAATTATATATATATATATACATATATATATATATATATATATATATATATATATATATATATATATATATATATATATATATATATATAAATTATTATAATTATAAAACTATTATTATAAAAAGTAAAGTTATTTCTGCCAAATGGATGCAATATCAGCTACAAAACTAAGGGGTGTACTTATTGTTTCACAGTAGATATTTGGAATATAGTTCTGTAAATGTAGACTGAACAAGTTTGCAAGCTTTTAATTGTCATCTTAGTAAATCAGGGCCTGCATTCAGCTCTCGATTGTAAAAAATAAAAACAAATAAAAGCCTAAAAGTGGCATCAGACATGCATACACAGGCTGCATCAGTGATATGAAGCATTCAATAAGCAAGAAAAGACAAATACATGGATTATAATGCACTATTCATGTGTCTGAAATATCCCGAGTGATATTCATGCATGAAAAGCAATGATGCGTTTAACATGGTACTAGTAATTGATGATAGATTGTTATCTGTGCATGTATAATACTGTTTTATATGGCCACACTTTTAATCTCAAGGTGACCAAAGGGTTTAGTAGCCTATGGTTTACCTAGATGAGTGTGCTGGATAACTGTGGGACATTATGCAGTCAACCATGCTCAGCCTCTCTTTCCCTTCCTGACCTTATGCCAATAATGTAATCAAACAAACCTGAGACCCCAGATCAGATATATTCATCCTGCTGAGGGGCCTTCATCATAATATACAGTATTATGTTACTATATTATAGCGTTATTATGTGTGCGTGCACTTCATTCATACGACGTTTGTATTAATGGTCTGCAGTAATTCTATGATCCAATGTTTGCATAGATTTATGCTTATTTATGAGTGCCACATGAAAAAGACTTTAAAGACCGCAAGTTTTGTAGCTCAAAGTCTGACTTTTACCTGACAAATGCCTCTCAATATAATTGAAATGAACAATTTCAAAAACTACACTTAACAGAAATATAGCGTCCATAAATTAGAAAATTAAACAGGCATATTTCAGAGTCTGTAAGGTGTGTAAAATGTCCTTTTTGGCAAACTTTATGGCAAAATTATTTTCTGTGGCAATTAATACTATGAATACTAAAAATAGTTTCAATGGAACTTAACTTGTTTTGAACATAGGAACACTATTTAAAGCAACACCATAATACAAAATAATATTAATGAATAGATAATGCCCCAGTTATTTTAATCATTTGATTGGTATTGCATATTTGTATTCGATTTTGCTTGCCCAGTTTTGTTGTCGTTGTTATAAATAGGAAACCGAAAAAGAAGAATTCACCTTTAGAGTCTTCTATAAGATTATGCTTTCCGTACTCTAATAAATTATTATTAGTAGACATATTCTAAAATTCTCAAACAGTATTTTAAAACTGGGTTATTCTAAACCTAAGCAAATTGTGAACGGAATTGGATTCTTGTTTCTAAACTGGTCTAAATCAATAAATCCCTCATAATGAAAAATGTCATAGAGTATTTTGGCAACACTTTATAACACATCTTTATAAATGCATTGACTAACAATGAACAATACATTTGTTACAGTATTTATTAATCTTTGTTAATGTTAGTCAATAAAACAACTGCTGGTTGTTAGTTCATGTTAGCTCAGGTACATTAACAGATATAACTTTTGATTTTAATAATGTATTAGTAAATGTTAAAATTGACATTAACTAAGATTAATATTTTTTCTATTTAAATCTGTAGGGTCAACATCACTATCCTCACATTACTAGGAAAGGTTTCTGTCCATTTCCTATTCAGACATGTTTAAACATGTCATATACAAATCGAAAATGAGCACACTGCAAAGTGTCAGCAATCACAACCACATTTAATTGCACTTAAAGGGATAGTTTACCCAAACATGAAAATTGTCATTACTTACCCTCAAGTTGTTCTAAACCTGTATGAGTTTTTTTTTTCTGCTCTCTTACTCTGGTTATCAACATTCTTTAAAAATAATCATATTTTGTGTTCAGCAGAAGAAAGAAACTCAAACATGTTTGGAACAACATGAGGGTGAGTAAATGATAACAATTTTTCAATTTTTAGGTGAACTGTCCCTTTAAATGCATTTAAACATTTGAATTGGTGAATACGCTAAATTGTTCGAATTCATGTGTGAATGGGAAAACAACATACGATAAAATGTTTCCAGTCACTAGTATCACATAGCACCCGTTTTAGGGCTGTGCCAAATAAAGATGCATAGATGCTAAAACGTTGCTATCGAATATCATTTAAAAACCATGTATGATAGCAAACTATGTGTGGTTATTAGTATGTAACCCATCATGTGATTTTGTTAGTGATTTGAGTTCCCTTTATTTGGGATGTTAGTAAATCAGGGTTTGAATATTAAAACCAGTTTGAATCAAGACACATTTACTACTGTAAATTCGTGTGTACAGGATGAAATATCTATTATATAATATTCACTGTTTTACAATGTCTTTTTCTCTTAGTTTCTAAGTTTCTGAAATCCTGTGGAAATCTTTTGAGAAAAAAAGAGAGCCTAAAAACGTATTATATCATGGAATTGTTCTGAATGAATTCATTCAACATGTTCCGATGTATTTATCTCTGTTTGGGTCTCCTGCTTCTCATAGAATGTGTGTTTTTCCTTGCTTATCACTAAATTAGGGCTGTGCAACGATTAATTCGCGATTTATCACATCCATAATAAAACTTTGTGTTTACATAATATATGTGTGTGTTGTGCATAATTATTTTGTAGATAAATACACACACATGCATGTATACATTTAAGTAAATTGTGTATATGAATATTCATATTTCTTATAATATAAATTATATATAAATATCTATACACAGTATATACACTATCCGGTCAAAAGTTTAAGATCGGTAAGATTTTTTAATGTTTTTAAAAGAAGTCTCTTCTGCTCACCAAGGCTAAAATTTTTTGATAAAAATACACAAAAAAACACTGTAATATTGTGAAATATTATGGCAATTTAAAATGACTTTTTTAATGTTAATATATATTAAAATGTAATTTATTCCTCTGAAAAAAAGCTGAATTTTCAGCATCATTACTCCAGTCTTCAGTGTCACATTATCCTTCACAAATCACTCTAATATGATGATTTTATGCTCCAAAAACATGTATGATTATTATCCATGTTGAAAACAGTTTTTTACATTTTTATTTCAGGATTCTTTGATGAATAGAAAGTTCAAAGAACAGCATTTATTTAATTAGAATCTTTTCTAACATTATAAATGTCTTTACTGTAACTTTTGATCAATGTAACTCATCCTTGATGAATAGAAGTATTGATTTATTTCCCCCAAAATAAAATACAAATTCTTACTGACCCCAAACTTTTTAAAGGGTAGTGTTTAATGTAACAAAAGCTTTCCATTTCAGATAAAAGATGTTCTTTTGAACTTTCTATTCATCAAAGAATCCTGAAATAAAAATGTAAAAAACTGTTTTCAACATGGATAATAATCATACATGTTTTTGGAGCATAAAATCATCATATTAGAGTGATTTGTGAAGGATCATGTGACACTGAAGACTGGAGTAATGATGCTGAAAATTCAGCTTTTTTCAGAGGAATAAATTACATTTTAATATATATTAACATAAAAAAGTCATTTTAAATTATCATAATATTTCACAATATTACTGTGTTTTTGTGTATTTTTTATCAAAAAATTGCAGCCTTGGTGAGCAGAAGAGACTTCTTTAAAAACATAAAAAATCTTACCAATATAAAATTTTTGACCATAGTAGTGTACATTCAAATATTTTTTAATAAATACATGTGTGTGTTTACAAAATAATTATACACAGTACACACACATATGTTAATGCAAACATATTTTGAATGTGATTAATCACGATTAATCGTTGCAGCTCACCAAAGTACATAAATGTGTTTTGATAGACATGGGCTGAGGCTTTGATTCTCAACTTTATATCACATATGTCCTTCACATCCTTGAGTTAAACTTCCGCATCATTTTGATGTTAATCAAGTGAGAGCTGTCATACATGTTGTTGTTGTTGTTGTTTTTTTGTTACTGATTGAGTAAAAATCTCATGCTCTACTTGCCTTCACTGCCATTGGTCGGTTAGTGTTAAGAGTGAGCATGGCTGCCCATTGTCCCTCCAGCAATCTTCTCATCTCCTCTGTTCACCCTGCTCAATGACAAGACAGGTTTCTTTTGCTTGTCCCGCCCTACCTCTACAGTCCCTCTGTTTGATTGGCTCTGTGAAGCAGCAGTGGCTCTTTGAAGTAGCGAAGAGGGCAAGGACTGGACAGGGCAGATATACAGACAAGGATGGGTGGATGTATTTAATGGGAGATATTTGAACGGGGTTACTGTGTGGGAAGTATGCTGCGACAGAGAGAGCTGTGCTGTGACAAACCCACAGAGGACAAAGTACCTTTTGGAGGTCATCCTGCAGTCGCTTCAGCATGGCCTCTAACTGGGACACTTTCTCCTCGAGGTGACCAGGCGAGTCACTGCGAAGGCAGGAGAGAGAAAGAAGAACACAAAGGAACACAAATACATGGTGTGATATGTCATATATATATATATATATATATATAACACTACCGGTCAAAAGTTTAAGATCGGTTACAATTTTTTATGTTTTTAAAAGAAGTCTCTTCTGCTCACTAAGGCTGCAATTTTTTGATAAAAAATACACAAAAAACACAGTAATATTGTGAAATATTATGACAATTTAAAATGACTTTTTTATGTTAATATATATTAAAATGTAATTTATTCCTCTGAAAAAAAAGCTGAATTTTCAGCATCATTACTCCAGTCTTCAGTGTCACATGATCCTTCACAAATCACTCTAATATGATGATTTGATGCTAAAAAAACATGTATGTTTATTATCCATGTTGAAAACAGTTTTTTACATTTTTATTTCAGGATTCTTTGATGAATAGAAAGTTCAAAGAACAGCTTTTATTTAATTAGAATCTTTTCTAACATTATAAATGTCTTTACTGTAACTTTTGATCAATGTAACTCATCCTTGATGAATAGAAGTATTGATTTCTTATTTATTTCCCCCAAAAATAAAACACAAATTCTTACTGTCCCCAAACTTTTTAAAGGGTAGTGTTTAATGTAACAAAAGCTTTCCATTTCAGATAAAAGCTGTTCTTTTGAACTTTCTATTCATTAAAGAATCCTGAAATAAAAATGTAAAAAACTGTTTTCAACATGGATAATAATCATAAATGTTTTTGGAGCATAAAATCATCATATTAGAGTGATTTGTGAAGGATCATGTGACACTGAAGACTGGAGTAATGATGCTGAAAATTCAGCTTTTTTCAGAGGAATAAATTACATTTTAATATATATTAACATAAAAAAGTCATTTTAAATTGTCATAATATTTCACAATATTACTGTGGTTTTTGTGTATTTTTTATCAAAAAATTGCAGCCTTGGTGAGCAGAAGAGACTTCTTTTAAAAACATAAAAAATCGATATCGAATCTTAAACTTTTGACTGGTAGTGTATATATTTTGCAACATCGCAACGGCTCAATGTTGAATAATCTATCACAAGAGCATAGTGTTAATGTTTTTGGCAGGTCGGTTTATAGTTCTCTGTGAGTTGTGTCTCTCCTCATATTGTGAGTATAATCAAATGTCAAAAAAAAAAAAAAAAAATACTTGGCACAGTCATTCTCACCTGTCCTTGAAGTCTTTAAACCTGGTTTCCGTCTGACCTGGCTGGGTCATAGTCTCGTGAGTTCCATCTCCTGACTTCCGAATCTGAAACCCAGCAGGAAATGACTTTAGTAATATTCCATCTTATCATTGCAAATTTACCAGACCAGCATTCTTCAGTGAACAGACTTTCACATGCTCAAACACATTTCCTCCACTGAAAATTGTCATTTCTCACCTTCTTGAGACAAAGCTTCCAGAATGTTCCGACAGGCGCTGGCCAGATCAGCAATCGACTGCCACTCTTCCTCAGATGAATCTGTTGTCTCTGAGAGAACTGAAATTAGCAAAAAATATATTGTAACAAGAGATCTTTGGAAAGTATTTAGTTTTGATTATTTCTTGGAATCTACTAGAAATTAGTAGATTCCTTTGACACTAGAAAGTGCCACTGTGCACTAGTAGTTGTAGTGGATAAATTGCCTTGTGAAATGTACACTTTAGCATACATTCAAAAAAATACTTATTACAGAAACACCATACTTTAAAGGGGACATATCATGCAAAATCCACTTTTTAGCCCTTAAATGCATTTTGTTGTAGATTTGGAGTGTTTATAAGTACAGAAAGATTTTTTGGTCAATTTTGGTTATATTTTTCAACCTGTTCAGATTTTTCTGTTGTCTATGACGTTTTTTGATCAAGTACGTCACCGTATTTCAGCGGAACTGCCAAATAAGGACATCAACTACCGGTCCAACACTTCCAGCAATCCGCCATTATTATTTCTCGCTCCGATTTTGTAGTCCAAGCTCAATGATGCAGAAGTTATGAGAGGGCTAGTGAAAATGTTCGGTTGTTGGATGTAGTGACCTGAAGCACTTCAAGGATCCCCACTTAAACAACTTCAGACAGTATACAGAAGGGTTTGCCAATCGACTTCTATCATTTAGCTGCTGTGTTTCCTGATGCTTTCTAAACGTAAGTTATCGTATTATTATCAATACAGATTTTTAGTGGTAAGATCAGACCGCAGTCATTTATCTTGTCAGTGTGCTTGTTTTAACAGAGAAATAGTCGACTTACACTAATAACACAACATAGTTAACTTACATTCCTGCCTCCATATGAACTTAAGACATTGTTCTGCAGGTCTTCGTCATCTTTTTCAAATCGCTCGCTCTGGCTCGAATATGTAAGGCTTGGTGGACAAGTCTTCTGTTGTTGACATTTTGTTAACGTGTGAATAAAAATGTTCTTTGAAGCTATAGTAATCGTATCTCTTATCAAACTACAATAATGGCCAACACGAGAGAGTTGAGCTCACCGTGAACTCAGCGACCTGGAAAGCAGGCGGGGTAAGACGGTACGCCTTTTTATTTAAAGGGGCCGCATTGAAATGACTTGCTCACAGAAGCACATCAGAAAGGGGTAGAAAAGGGGCCTGTGGAGCTGTAATAATGAGGAATTCAGACCCAAGCATTGCAGTTATGCTTTATTTAGACCACAAATGTATGATTTAAAGGTAAAAATGAATGATTTAAAAGCATGATATGTACCCTTTAAAATAATATTTTAATTGCAATTAAATGAAAATGTATAATAATTGCGAGTGTTTTTTGACCCGATTAAGTAGGGCTTACAGTAAATATATCTTAATATATCAATTTATAATGATTTCTGTTGTCTTTGAAAGTACAGTTACTGTTTAAAGTGTGCTACTGAATGTACTGACAAGCATTTATGATAAACTAAAACATTCGTTAATGTTATATCTATTGAAACTTTTAGGCCCTGTTTACACGAGAACGCTCGCAGGTGAAAACGTAAAAATATTTGATTCGGTTATTTTGGATATTTTGTCGAAAATTTTTAGCGGATGCCTTTCGTTCACACGCCGACGACGTTTTGGGGCTTAAAATGCACAAAGTGAAACCACCCTCCAGAGTGGAAATCTTAAAAAATCTAAAAAATCTTCACTACCGTGTTCCCGTGTAAAGGGTAAAAATGCAAAAGTCTGCTTAACTGCTTGGTGTTGTTTTGTGGCAGTGCTACACATGGCCACCTAGCCGCCTGGAGTGCATACTACATTGAATTTCACACACTTTTGCGTCACCATGTGCACGCGAATTTCCCACCCAAAACGCTCGTATAAACGCAGAATAAAAAGTGATATTGCGTTTTCTCTTCAGAATCGTTTCCATGTAAACATAGCCTTAATGTACATCAGTGATCTCAAACTCAATTCCTGGAGGGCCACAGCTCTGCACAGTTTTGCTCCCAACCCTAATCAAACACACCTGATGCCAGATCCATTCATCTAATCAAGGTCTTCAGGATTACAAGACACTTCCTTACAGGTGTGAGTTGGAGCTGAACTGTGCAGAGCTGTGGCCCTCCAGAATTGAGTTTGAGATCCTGATGTACATTAATGGTGCTATATGTATTTTTTTTGTATTTTTGGCCTCTATCGATTAATGTTTCAAATTGCAACCAATTTTTACAAGAGCGCTCGTGCTCTTGCGTGTCTGAACACAAGTGCGAGCACTCATGGTACATGCACAGCCACACTGAGACTTTCAACACAACGGAGAAAGCCACACACAGCATGCTGGAAACTCATGTAAACTCCCACTGCAACGTTATCAGCTTGACGTTGAACTAATGCTCGTACCATGATAACGATACATTTGTGGTGTTATTTAGCATAAGGCATTTCACTAACTATTTGTGTATCTTTCGCAATCAGCAATGTCAACATAGATGAATGTATAATATGATAAAGAAAATGGTAAGTGAACATTTTCAGTGTAACAGTAAGATCAGATTAGGAAGCAACATAACTGTACTAGAACATGTCTGGTAATGTGTATTATAAACAATATGATAGTAGTGGGATGAGTGATGTTAGACAGTAGATCTGCTACATAAATTAAAAGTTACATCCTAAAGCACCTACTTTTTGTTTTTCTGAAACAGTCTTTTGTATTAATTTCATGTCTCATATATGTTGTAGTTTACCTATTTCATTAGAGTTTATCATTAATTCAACATATTTAAAAACATATAATTTATCACATTAAAAATAGCAGAGGTCTCTCCATAATTCAAATGCTCTGCCGATGTTGATCCGTGTTTTAGCAATACGTAAC
>JAQIUQ010004413.1:0-12084 GCA_030378365.1 Hybognathus amarus
CAGGTAAGCGCAGCTGGACCCCGCGTGATCAAAGATGTTAACTTATCTAATAGCAAAATGATTTTGAGACACACTTATTTTAAGTTTCGTTGGGGAGACCGGTTTAAAACCAGAAAATGCAAAGTGCTCTGAAACGTCCGTCAGCGCGGCATCTTTTCTCACTCAAGCATATAAAGTGCTGGCGTCCGGCGACGCCCTGAATGTAACGGTAGATATTATTGTTTTCTCAACATAAACGTAAAACAATATAAACACGATAATCAGTCATTTGCTGACTCGTGTGTATAGGTGTACGTTCTGTAGCCTACGATATCTGACGCAATCTGCTTTATTAGGGGTTTTTTTCCGCTCGCGCTGCTTGAGCATGCTTTTAATAATGCTTTTTTATATATATATTTTGTTTACTCATAGGCCTACTGTTTAATGTTTTCAACTAAAAGAAAACTTTAATTACTATTGTAAGCTTGTTGTGTATTGCCTAATTGTAAGCTTGTCCAAAAATGGTGACAAAAACGTAAAAAAAACTTAAAATAACGTCTTTTTCGTTAAACATAATTTAAATAAACGAATATTCGAATATTCGATTTTTATGAGCCCGAATATTCGAA
This sequence comes from Hybognathus amarus, assembly GCA_030378365.1. Taxonomy (NCBI): domain Eukaryota; kingdom Metazoa; phylum Chordata; class Actinopteri; order Cypriniformes; family Leuciscidae; genus Hybognathus; species Hybognathus amarus. The sequence goes on from JAQIUQ010004413.1 coordinate 609, forward strand.
TGCAATATTTTAGAAAAATGCCCATCCCTAGAATAAATGCATGTGTGTGTATTTGTTTTTGGTATTGTATTCTCATGAACATGCGATGGTAAAAGACTCACTGCAGCTGTCTTCATCACTGTGATCTCCACAGTCATTGTCCCGTCACACTGCCACTGCGCCGGGATGCATGTGCACACTCGCCAAATGCACTGACCGCACATGTGAAGTGATTTCTCCCACAGGAGCATTCAGCAGCACTTAAAACACCTGTGAAAAACACAAACATATGAATTCAGCTGCTAAAGAGAATTTACTTGGTTCATTAGTCAGAAAAATGTGAAAAGGGTGTGCAGATTCAATGTGGGATATTCTATATATTATTCTATATATTCAATGTGGGAAAGTCTGTAAAGATAAATGATAACATGCTGTGATAACTGCACTGTAATGCATCCATCCAGCAACAAATAATGATCCCAATTATCTTCAAAAAACAGATCTATTTTTTTCAAAACCCCCATCCTCTTGGTCTTTCACTTTCTAGCTGTCAGTCTGGGATCTGAATTTGAGAAAATGCAGAGGATTTCGCCACGCACAAACAGCTCATTATACCGTCTTTAATCGCGATTGCATCTTTCTATACTAGAGAAATGCAAAGAATGTTTATGAGAATCACCATGTTCCCAAAATCACATGAGACAAATTATTAAAAAAAAGAAGTGACCCTTGTAATGTCACAGACAAACTAAACACTTTAAATCCAATACTGTGAATACAAGTTGAAGTTAATTCATTTCGTTCCATCTAAAATGACTATTACACTACTACTCTAAATGATGAGCTTCAACCCTCGCAATTTCTTTCAAAACATCGTCAATATACATTCAAGGATGTGCCTTAAATAACCATTCCAGCCCACATCCCTTCCTTTAAATTTGTTTCATGAGATTAATGAACTCAGACCATTTGCATCTATTTGTTCCTCATTGTATTACAATCTGCTTGCTTTGGACAGTATAAGAGTGACAGAGTGAAAAAAAAAGTGTAGGGAATCAAGTAGTGAACTTGGCATGTAGAAGCACATGGTTCTGTGTTCCTTTTGGCAAGCTTTAAATAATTACAGCCCTTCTCTTGTGGGAGATCGAGTTATATATGCCATGTTTAGTCACTAAATGGAGCAAGACATTCATCATGGATGCTTTAAAGACTTGCCATTTTTCTTTCAAAGTCGAAAAACTCCTTAATATCTTTGCAACAGAGTAAACAACATCACTGATAAAATCTAAATATATTTTATATACATAGTCCCAAAGCAATTTTGGGAGCTTGTAATAATATTTTAAGTTAGCTGAAACAGACTTTAAAAATCAAAATTTTTTTACAAAAACATATTTATTATTTAAGGTGCAGTAAACCTTTTCTAGAGAAAAACCACTGACATTTGAAATAAACCCAAACTCCTCCCTTCATTGCTCTGCCCCAAAATGCACAAACCCACAATGCAATAGTGAATGCTCTCTTATCATAGCTGAAGAACAAAAAATGAACAACAAGCAAGAGTTCACAAGAAGCATACCAGCTCCAGACAAACAATGACACCGTCCTATTACTGTAGCTAACATTACAACACCAGCACACCAGAAACAACCAAATCTCGACGCATCCGTATTTCAGGCCTTCCCTCTTCGCTCTCTCCAGTGCTGGAAAGCTTTTTCTAATATTAACACAGGTCTTAAAGCTAATTTCTGTTCATAACCCCTCTTTTACCAGTGATAAACCTCTGGCCCTTTCTTTTTTTGTAATGTCTCTCAGCCATCACCCTTTCTACAGTCAGTCTTCAAATCTCCCTCTTGCTCGCTCTCTCCTCCCCCATCATAAGTGGACACGCCCTTGCTGCTGATTGGCTACAAGCATGTTGTGTTGATCCACTTTCAACAGTGTATCTCAGAGGTGGAAATTAAAAGTAGTGAAGTTGTCCAAAAGTGCCCACATATGCATGTCCTAAAAAAGGAATTTCCTTATTTTAGCTAAAAAAAGCTGGTAAACATGTCTTTTGTAAGTGAACATTATTTATATGCATGCATACATATTTGGGCACTACAACTTAGACGTTTTTTTATCATATTTTAAAAAGGTACCTAAAGTAGATTTTACAATCGCAACATTTCCACAAAAATACATGTATTAGGTTTTAAATAATAAACACTTAAATATATTAAGTTAGCAGATTCTTGTATCCTTTTCAATGCATTCAAGTTATACATTTATCAGTATGACAACAACAAAATGAATTTAGACTAAACGTACATTCTAAAACCAATCAAATTTAATGCGAATGAAATGTATACTTGAAGTGTGCCTTAATTCTCCAAATATATTTTGAGGATACTGTTTTTCAGATCCATTGTAGTCATTTTAATTAAGTGATAAAGGTAACAAATGCTTTTTAATCAATTAATTACGCTGCCTTGATTTCCAAAACATTTTTTTTCTGTGCTTAAATCCCAGCAAGCAAATAAGACTTGACTAAGACCAATGGGTATGGGTCTCTTTATGTCAAAGCAAAAACCTGAAAGAAACAGGTTAAGTGAGAGGATTCCCTGAATTCTTTGTCAATCTAAGATCATACCAGCTAAATGCTTGAGCATGAAAAATGTTGTCCAGCAGATTAGGAGACTGACTAGCAAGATATAACTAATGAGAGAAATGTTGGATTGCTCTACATTATTATATTATGTTAAGCATCTAGCACCATAAGACTGGTGAAGTTGGCATGCAAATGTTAATATTAGGGTGGAAATTAAAACCAATTAAGTTGTGAAAAGGTGCACTAATGTGCTTTTTCTAAAAAAATATATATATATATATAATAATAATAATAATAATTTGTTAATGTCCTTATTTTTGCTCAAAGCAGATAAATATAGCAAAACTGAGAGACCAATTAGATGAGATAACTTATACAATAAAAGTGCAGCAGATTAGTCTGTACTCAAATTATCCAAAACATCATATTTTAATTTTCCAGCTTTCCATCTCAATTCCTCCCTTCCATTTGCAGAAAACCCCTCACATCTGGAATCTCTTCTCTTCCCCTGTGGCATTGGTTACAGACACTGGCAACAAAAAATGCCAATACCTCAGTGTGTGTCTGTGTGCATGTGTAACTGCCGTTCTCTCTAATTTCTATACTGTAAAATTACCCCTCAACCACAAAGATATATCAACATGTCTTTCCAGAAAGCTGTCAGACTTCTAAGCTTAACCCCTCAAATGCGAAATGAAGACACAGCTGTGGATGTATGAACGGGAGCCACCCTTTAAGCAAGAAAAGAAAGATTTTACATTGAAATATCTTCAAAACTAATGAAAGATTTGTTTACAACAGATCAGCAGAACTGCAAGCTGGTTAATCTATTCACTGTGTTATAAATGGAACAAATGGAATATGTATTTTGCTCATTTCAAAACAGCTGAAAAAAAATTCAGAGCTAAGAGTAAAACATTTATTTGAAACTGGAGTGAAAATGAAAGTTGAAAAAAGCGATAAAATGAAAGCGATAAAATAAAACCATAAAATTAAAAAATAAAAAAACGTTTTTCATTAATTAAAAACTAGTTTCCAAAACAATGTTATTTCATTTAGCTTAAGTTGAAGTAAAATAAACTAGCTCAAAAATATATAGAAATTTAAATAAAAAAAGGGAAAAAAATCCTAAAATTTTAAAATTCAAAATGTAAACAGAATAAATAAATAAATAAATATAAATAAATATATATATATATATATATATATATATATATATATATATATATATATAATAAAATGCAGAACAAGCATTTTGGAGAATGGATGGGAAAAGCCTAATGTTTTCTTCCAGATAAATATACAAATTGAAGAATGAGCCATATAAATCAGTCTCAATATAATAAAGAAAAACAAAAGCACAAAATAAGCTAACATTGCTGGACAGTTTCCACTCAGACTGAACAGATAAAAATCTCCTTCTGTGAGTGAACATTTATTAATTTACTTCCATGCCCTTCTTACTGAATGTTCACAATGTTTCTTAAAAGGTTGGGGAAAAGAGAACCTGAACTGGCTTTTGGCTTTGAGTTTAAAATATCTGCAAAATAATAATAATAATAATAATAATTTAAACCCCATAGAGAAAATGGAAAGAGACATGTCTGAGATTCAAAACGAGGGTATCCTATTGCAGATGCCAAGTTCAAAGTTTTAGCTTTGAATGATGAGGAACAATAAAGGGGAAAGATGATGTATTTAGAGGGTTAAAGGGAAACAGACTGGAAAAGAAAAATAGGCTTGTCGCTGAGTATCGGTTCTTTTCCATCAGTCAGCCATTTTTAATGAACTTGGCTGTTCTAGCCTGCATTTGAGGTAAAGCTGAGAGTCAGTGGGCTGAAGGAATGGGAAAGGGGGAAGTGTGATGGTGGCATGAACATTAAAGGAGAGAGAAAAGAGTTTAAAATGCAGCATTAATAGCCTCGACTCAGTCTGAATCTGAAACATGCAAGATAAGCCAAACAGAGTTTTGTAAGAGGAAACATCCCCTCCTCAAGAACAATGTGCATTTACTTTCTGTAGCCACTCCGAAATCTTGTGCATTTTACAGCGGGTGAATCTCCAGTTGTCACTGGTGATTGTCGTTTGAACCTTTCTGGATCCGCCATCAAATTGCTAAGTTTAATTAAATCAAGTGCTTCTGAGAAAAGGCTGTAAATCTCCACCTCTAAAATCTTCACACTTAATATAGCCTACTAGCCGAGACTCTTCTTTGTGTACACATGTGACATAATGACGCAACGACATGCTTGAATCTCCGCGGAAATTCACCAGTACCACTGCAATAAAAAACATTATCTACAAGCTTATCCGTTTTGAATCTAGCTACGGCAAGCAGATAGTTATGTACTGCTCTAAAAAGTATATTTGGAAAATTTACCCCAAAAGAATTTACGGACTGCAGCTTTAAGGTTTTAATTGCTGAAAAGCGATCCCACTCTGTGATATCTCCTTCAAAAGAAACACCCAAACCGAGTCACAAGACACACAAGAGCCAACACTTCTTCTGGCTGCAATTTTTGAACCGGTACGTGCAAAGGATCTAGCTTGACGCAATGGAGACTGTGATTCGCTTTTGAGTCTTTCCTCACACAAATGGTTGTCTTTCAATATCCCTCTGCACGCATATCCCTCTGGGAGTGAGTCCCATGCGTTTTCCCACCAGCGGAGCTTAGTTGATATATTAAACTTTTTCCATCAAAACTTTGAACATATCTTCCCTTTTTTAAGAATGACTAATGCCTGGTTCAGATTACACAATTTTGTCTGTTACAATAGTCACTGTGTCAAATTACGCGATTTTGACTCCAAAATCTTGTTGTGTCGTGGACAGACACGTCAGACTACACGTTGCTTCCTGACCAGTCATCACATGCCGCCTTTAACGGCGCATGTGATGTCAGTCGAACAGGGCGAAACTAGCAGCGAGTGACTTCCGGAAACGAATGTAAACAATCAATGGATGAAGCGGTGAGTGTTGTATTGGCTGTCCTGTGTTCAGAAAAAAAAGTTAAAAAAAAAAGAAAAACCCGACAATGGATACGATTCCTGGATTGCTTGAAGAGGACAGTATGGGCTGTCAATCCTCCAAAGAGAACTTGAGGTAAAATATTGTTTTCTTATATATTTATATACTTTTAGTTTTAATGTTAGCACCATTGTCTCTCTTTGTTTTCGCCATTTTTGAAAGTTGTGTATGGAAAAGCTACTGTGCTTCCTATTGGGCAACCTATTGTGACAGAACCATCGTGGACGACTGTTAATAATAAAAAATAAACATGCTAGTCTTTTTGTCGTGATGCATCGCCAGACGCGACGTAGGTTGTCGCCCACTATGACACACTATGCGAGATTCGAATCGAATACGAATCCCACGACACCCTACGTCGAAACAGATCATGCCAAAATCAGGCTAAAATTGTGTAATCTGAAACAGGCATCAAGAGACGTTCTCTAAACTGAAGTCATAACAAGTCGCGGCCAAAGCCGTTCGAAAGACCACTGTTCGCCAGCAGCATTTTGTTTGTTTTCAGTAGCAGGAAAATAACGGCACAGAACCGTCACAACTCTGCCGTCATTGTGTTAAGCTCCGCCCACCAACTCTATACATAACCGTGATTCGGCCTCTAGACCAGAGTTTGGTTTTTCTACTTCGAAAGCCAACGAGAGTTGCTAGACCACACTGGCTGCAAAATAATTTTTGCTGCCGCTAGGTGTGTCTAGATCTCTAGGCTACCAATGTCGGTAACATCTGGTAAATGTTCGAAATAGCACTCAATATTTTCATTAAAATGCACGCACATCGTCTGTAGATCTTAGTTCACATATTGCATCTAAAAACATATGGAAAGCGGTCTACTTTTAAAAGCGCTTGTGCTCTCATGGCGTCTTTTGTAATGCAACCATGAACTGCGCTCTCCACATCGTGTTGACTGAAGGTGCGTTCCATTCGACCGTAAATGGACTGAGAAGTTAAGGAAGCTGCGACCACCACAAACGTTGCCCAACATCAAATGGCAAACGTAATGAAAGCAGAACGAAACTGCGCTACTCGTTATTTTGTGCTTCACGGACTGTTTATCAGTTTTGACCAATGTCAGTATAGCGCGAGCCGATCTTAATCAAGAGACACTGTTCCTACCCATCGCTAAAGGTGATGATAGGCAATGAGCAATGTTGGCAACCAGATGAGACACAGGGTCCATGACCTATCTAAATTATCCAGATAGAAATGTATTGCCCATTTTCAATACGAAAGTGCCGCAAAGTAGGCTGCACGTACTAATCGCACGAATGTTGATACGTGCATCTAATCATTAAAGCCGGTTCCTTGATTAGCAGTAAACCACCTTCACCTGCTTTCAGATGGAGCATTTACTACAAAGAGCCGTAATTAACTGACAAGCTGAGCCAAATCGCATTAAATATCACTGGCGGATCACGTCCCTCGAATATAACGCGATTTGGCTCAGCTTTGTCAGTAAGTTATGGCTCTTTGTAGTAAATGCCGCTCCATCTGAAAGCAGGTGAAGGTGGTTTACTGCTAATCAGGAACCGGCTTTAATGATTCAGATGCGCAACAAATCATGCACGTGGTAATCGTGAGCCTGGCCCAAAGCAACAATCGCTCTGCAAGATTGCCCGCAAAATTGCTCAAAAAGTTGCCCTGTGTATTATCACCTTAAGAGATCCAGTAAAGAACACATTTGAATTCGCCACAAAAGTAATGAACATCGCTGGTGAGCTCAAGTGAAGAAGCATTCAAATTTCTTCATTATTAGCGGATCAAACAGCGCTGACGTGGAAACCTGGAGAAACGTTGTGCCGTGAATGTTAGTTATAGGCTTTAAGTCCACAGATCAGCAACATTCACCTTGGATTTAATGTAGTAACACTAGCTGTAACCATGGAAGTTTGGCAGGAATAGTAAAATGTTTTCAAGTACGTCAAACATCTTTTAACAGCAATTCAAAACTCAAATATTATCATATTTAAAAGTTATTTTTAATGTGATGACCAAAAAATTATGGTCATCCTTCAAAGATTACCCACATTTATAAAACTAAAAGTTTCAAGATCTAGAAAAACATACTCATTTAATTATTTTTTTATTGATTGGATGGAGGCAGATGTTAATGCGATTGGTACCAGTGTTTTTAAATCAGTTCACTTAAAAGTTTCCCAAAAGGTTTTTCATGACATTTTACCTGGTAAAATGTAACGTGTGCAGTATCTTCACAACTGATAAATAAATGGTGTGTTTTTCTGACCCCAATTCCAAAAGTATTTGTGGGAATACATGAGGAATCCGCTGTTTTGTTCAGACGCAACAGGAATTCGCTTACAAAAAAAGACTGTCTACTGTGAAGTCCTGTCTCTTCACAAAGAACCACAGAATTGTTGGCAGTAGGAGAAGGAGACAAACTGTCATTGTTCTTCCCAAGATTTCTTCAAATGTAGTACCTAACCCATCTTAGGAATTGTCTCTTTAACAAAACAGACTATTTTTGGCTACTTTTTAACAATATGTTTTTTGTGAAAAGGATGATACAAATGGAATTGGATTAAATTCAATTAGTAGTTAATAGTTAGTCTCAATTTGGAGAGGAATGCGATAATATCTTGGATCATTTTACAGTCAGCCGAGGCGATTTGCAACAGTGTAAAACCACTATGAGCAAGATTTTAAAACATTTGAGTTAAATAATAATTTGTCATGCAAATCAGTAGTGCCATAATTGTCCTCTAGGGAAGAATAAAGACGACAGGAGATTAAAAGGAGACCAATATGACTAATTATATTTCAAGAAATAAGGTCATAAATGTGACTATGATGTTGAAAAATTAAAAAGTTCCATTCCAAAGTAATACTTTGCTGCTATCCTAATCTCCCAAGTAGTAGTACAATTTACTATGGCTGACATTTTAACGGACAAATACGATTATATTTTTAGTCAAATCCTTTCTATTTTGAATGTTTGAAGTAGATCTCTAAATGACATCTACACTAATACTACTACATAAAATATTGATAAATTATTAAGAATATCAACTCCATTTCAATAGAATTTACATATATCTCTTCCTCTTTTGTCCTACTCTGGACTTCCTTTACTCAATTGACCTATGGCTAAGCCACGCCCTCAAACGTGATGAGCCAATCACAGTGCGGCAGCTAACCTCAATACACTCGGACATTCTCTGCTTCCACTTCCATTGAAATGCATTGGAGTTAGTCAGTTTTCATTCGTTTTTTCTTGTTATTTTAAGTTTAAAATGGTCAAACGGTGTGCATGGGGTACATGCAACTCTGACACTAGGTTCCTGAGAGGCTGGGCGACGGTGTGTATTTTTTTACCCTTTCCCAAGCCACATCTCAACCGAGATAAGTGTCTGCTCTGGATAAAGTTATGGGGTAGCTAGACCACAACACCAACTAAACGCGAATAAATTAATCAAGGATGTCTACATCTGATCTAAGTTAATTCAACAACGTATTTGAACATGATCTTTTAAATCTCGTAACGTTAGACATACAAAACATTAACGTTAGCTTCTAGCTGTGTTGTACATCATGTCAATTAGCTTCATTTAACGTATATCTGTAAATAACCGAGATAGCAAATGTTAACAATGTTGTGCTGAATGATTCATGTAAATACTGTACCAAACGGTGATGGCAACGATGTGCGGGTTATCATGTTTACACTGTGACATGCTGTACATCTCTGCCTGGAGCTGAAGCTTTTCATCGATCTTCTCAACAATAAAAATATTAATATAACCCTCCAATGCATAGTTAATGCCCTTTAGGTGACTTCAAGATGATATATAATTTTTCTGTCTCCAAAAATCACCAATTGCCTCCTGTGAAATGTCTCCTACTGTGACAGCTGCCATAGCGAGTGAGTGGAGGGGGTGTGGCTTAGCCATAGGTCGATTGTCAGTGTTTGCAACATTTATCTGATGTTCTTGCAACAAAATACTTGTTTGACTCCATTCCAGTGACACAATCATTGCTACATGCTCTTGTCTGAGCTACCAGCTCAGAAATACACCAGTGTAAAAGTAAGCCCACCCCACAGAGCCTTTCACAGGACACATGCATAGCAAACTTCTCCCAACACACACAGACAGAAAAACCTCTGGATCAAGCTGATCCAAGCAGATGTAATGACTAAACAATTCCAGTGCTGAAATGATTTTTCTTTGAGGCTCAAGAAGCTTGTCTGGATAACCTACAATCTTGACTTGACTACTGGCATGAAGTCTAAACACTTTGCATCTGGCCAAGATCAGTCCACTTAGACCATCATCTGAGGTGATTCGAAGGCGAGTTGGTTTTGATTCAGAGAAGCAGTTTAGGGTGTCTTCATCTAGAAATGGTCCCAATAAAGATACCAATGTAAAAAAAATCCTTGGACATTTAAAGGTTATAGTGCACTGATGTAACTTTTGTTCATAATGACAAAAGTTTAAACAAGTGGGGTCAACACACCAAATGAATCCTGCTTTGAAATTTGTTTTAAATTTTTACCTTGATTAGCTGACCTTGAGTAAGCTTATTTTAAGTGTTTCTAGTTCAGAGACCGGGGCAGAGATGTTTTTCGTATGTAACGTTACTGTCATATCCGTAGATGGAGAAAAATTGCTTCTACTTTTGACGCATATGGCTGGCGCTGCGTGAGCGGCATAGGTTAGTTGTGCAAAAAAAGTAAGAAAATGTTGACATGGAGCACGCCATCCCCAACCTCTGGAGAATCACCCGTTTAAAAAAAGAAAAAGAGTGTAGGCGAAGAGAGAATGTGACAGAGCTCGAAAGGTAAAATTAGAATCAACATTGGCCTGACTGTAAACATTGTAAAAGTGGTATTTTGCTTCTCAACAGATGAGTATGGTATTTTTATTGAACAGATACATTTCCATTTGTAGCATTCATTGTAAAGCATTATCCATTGTGAAGGGTCAGATACCAATTATGCTGTTGTTGTAGCTCTGGTGCTGGAGGTTCTATTTTTAATGAAGTTCCGTGTCTCTAAGCGATGGCTGTCAGCAACAGTAACATCTTCAGCCTGGGGATCACTTTCCGGTCTGAACTGGTTATCTCTTAAAGTTCCCCTGTTATGCTATTTTTAAAGGCTCGCTGACAAAAGTTTTACATGCATCAAAGGTCAGAAAAACAAGTTCCTCTTTCGCAGCGGCGCTGCATTGGAACATCACCAGGATATTGTTCAATGATTCTCAAATGACTTGCTTAGGATGGAACCATCAGCCACTTCTGAATTCTTTATTTTCCCAAGGGCCTACTCTGCTCTGATTGGCCAGATGGCCCAGTCTGTTGTGATTGGCCTGACGCTGATACTGCGAGAAGTGACATCCATTATGAACTGCTGTCCAGTTTCTTGCCCTGGAGGCTTCCTAAAGCTCAGCTTACCAACTGTCAGTCTGCAGATATATTAGTCTAATATCGCTCATTCAGCAATACGTACTGAACCAAGACATTTACACAGTGACTATTGCTCAAAATGGAGGCTGAGATCTTCCAGAGTGAGATATTTAGATATTTATAATGGCATACAGAGCTGAGATATTGAGATATTTACAATGGCATAAATGCTACGTGAAATCTCAATATCTCAGCTCTGGAAGGGTCTAGAGCCTCCATTTTGCACTCAGATCTAAGTCCACATGGCCCTTGATCAGAATCCAGAGTTTCAAGAAAATCAAATTTTGACCCGAAAAAAAACGACAGTGGAACCCCTTACGTTTTTTTTTCGGGTCAAAATTTTGATTTTCTTGAAACTCTGGATTCTGATAGAGGGCCATGTGACTTAGATCTGAGTGCAAAAATGGAGGCTCTAGACCCTTCCAGAGCTGAGATATTTAGCAATACGTAACTGAACGAAG
>JAQIUQ010004414.1:0-104492 GCA_030378365.1 Hybognathus amarus
CAGTAAATATGAGGACATAATACACAACACTTATCTCAATATGACTGTAGTAACCTAAACCTGGACCTTCACCCAACCCCCACAACATGACAAACACAGTAAATATGAGGACATAATACACAACACTTATCTCAATATGACTGTAGTAACCTAAACCTGGACCTTCACCAACCCCCACAACATGACAAATAAAGTAAATATGAGGACATAATACACAACACTTATCTCAATATGACTGTAGTAACCTAAACCTGGACCTTCACCCAACCCCCACAACATGAAAAATACAGTAAATATGAGGACATAATACACAACACTAATCTCAATATGACTGTAGTAACCTTAACCTGGACCTTCACCAACCCCTCAACATGACAAACACAGTAAATATGAGGACATAATACACAACACTAATCTCAATATGACTGTAGTAACCTAAACCTGGACCTTCACCAACCCCCTCAACATGACAAATACAGTAAATATGAGGACATAATACACAACACTAATCTCAATATGACTGTAGTAACCTAAACCTGGACCTTCACCAACCCCCACAACATGACAAATACAGTAAATATGAGGACATAATACACAACACTTATCTCAATATGACTGTAGTAACCTAAACCTGGACCTTCACCAACCCCCACAACATGACAAACACAGTAAATATGAGGACATAATACACAACACTTATCTCAATATGACTGTAGTAACCTAAACCTGGACCTTCACCAACCCCCACAACATGACAAACACAGTAAATATGAGGACATAATACACAACACTTATCTCAATATGACTGTAGTAACCTAAACCTGGACCTTCACCAACCCCCACAACATGACAAATACAGTAAATATGAGGACATAATACACAACACTTATCTCAATATGACTGTAGTAACCTAAACCTGGACCTTCACCAACCCCCACAACATGACAAATACAGTAAATATGAGGACATAATACACAACACTAATCTCAATATGACTGTAGTAACCTAAACCTGGACCTTCACCAACCCCCACAACATGACAAACACAGTAAATATGAGGACCTAATACACAACACTTATCTCAATATGACAGTAGTAACCTAAACCTGGACCTTCACCAACCCCCTCAACATGACAAACACAGTAAATATGAGGACATAATACACAACACTAATCTCAATATGACTGTAGTAACCTAAACCTGGACCTTCACCAACCCACAAAACATGACATACACAGTAAATATGAGGACATAATACACAACACTAATCTCAATATGACTGTAGTAACCTAAACCTGGACCTTCACCAACCCCCTCAACATGACAAACACAGTAAATATGAGGACATAATACACAACACTTATCTCAATATGACTGTAGTAACCTAAACCTGGACCTTCACCAACCCACAAAACATGACATACACAGTAAATATGAGGACATAATACACAACACTTATCTCAATATGACTGTAGTAACCTAAACCTGGACCTTCACCAACCCCCACAACATGACAAACACAGTAAATATGAGGACATAATACACAACACTTATCTCAATATGACTGTAGTAACCTAAACCTGGACCTTCACCAACCCCCTCAACATGACTTACACAGTAAATATGAGGACATAATACACAACACTAATCTCAATATGACTGTAGTAACCTAAACCTGGACCTTCACCAACCCCCACAACATGACAAACACAGTAAATATGAGGACATAATACACAACACTTATCTCAATATGACTGTAGTAACCTAAACCTGGACCTTCACCAACCCCCTCAACATGACTTACACAGTAAATATGAGGACATAATACACAACACTTATCTCAATATGACTGTAGTAACCTAAACCTGGACCTTCACCAACCCCCACAACATGACAAACACAGTAAATACGAGGACATAATACACAACACTTATCTCAATATGACTGTAGTAACCTTAACCTGGACCTTCACCAACCCCCTCAACATGACAAACACAGTAAATATGAGGACATAATACACAACACTTATCTCAATATGACAGTAGTAACCTAAACCTGGACCTTCACCAACCCCCACAACATGACAAACACAGTAAATATGAGGACATAATACACAACACTTATCTCAATATGACTGTAGTAACCTAAACCTGGACCTTCACCAACCCCCACAACATGACAAACACAGTAAATATGAGGACCTAATACACAACACTTATCTCAATATGACAGTAGTAACCTAAACCTGGACCTTCACCAACCCCCTCAACATGACAAACACAGTAAATATGAGGACATAATACACAACACTTATCTCAATATGACTGTAGTAACCTAAACCTGGACCTTCACCAACCCACAAAACATGACATACACAGTAAATATGAGGACATAATACACAACACTAATCTCAATATGACTGTAGTAACCTAAACCTGGACCTTCACCAACCCCCTCAACATGACATACACAGTAAATATGAGGACATAATACACAACACTTATCTCAATATGACTGTAGTAACCTAAACCTGGACCTTCACCAACCCCCTCAACATGACAAACACAGTAAATATGAGGACATAATACACAACACTTATCTCAATATGACTGTAGTAACCTAAACCTGGACCTTCACCAACCCACAAAACATGACATACACAGTAAATATGAGGACATAATACACAACACTTATCTCAATATGACTGTAGTAACCTAAACCTGGACCTTCACCCAACCCCCACAACATGACAAACACAGTAAATATGAGGACATAATACACAACACTAATCTCAATATGACTGTAGTAACCTAAACCTGGACCTTCACCCAACCCCCACAACATGACATACACAGTAAATATGAGGACATAATACACAACACTTATCTCAATATGACTGTAGTAACCTAAACCTGGACCTTCACCCAACCCCCACAACATGACAAACACAGTAAATATGAGGACATAATACACAACACTAATCTCAATATGACTGTAGTAACCTAAACCTGGACCTTCACCCAACCCCCACAACATGACAAACACAGTAAATATGAGGACATAATACACAACACTAATCTCAATATGACTGTAGTAACCTAAACCTGGACCTTCACCCAACCCCCTCAACATGACATACACAGTAAATATGAGGACATAATACACAACATTAATCTCAATATGACTGTAGTAACCTAAACCTGGACCTTCACCCAACCCCCTCAACATGACATACACAGTAAATATGAGGACATAATACACAACACTAACCCTAGAATGAATCTGTAGGACCCATAATGCTATCATTTGTCATAAACACTTACCATCTGAGATGTTTTTCTCTCATCTCCACAGACGAGTGAGGCAGGTTCTTCAGTCTCCAAAGTTACCTGTGTAGATTAGCAACAAAGTATTAACAAATCAAATTCTCAACATGATAAACCCTTTGAACAGAGGCCTGTGTGTTTGAACGAGCATATATATATATATATATATATATATATATATATATATATATATATATATATATATATATATATATATATATATATATATATATATATATATATATATATATATATATATATAATAAATCCATAGGACCTAAAATGCTATCGCTTTTCATAAACACTTACACTTACCTGGACCTTCACCAACCCCCTCAACATGACAAATACAGTAAATATGAGGACATAATACACAACACTAACCCTAGAATGAATCTATAGGACCCATAATGCTATCATTTGTCATAAACACTTACCATCTGAGATGTTTTTCTCTCATCTCCAGAGACGAGTGAGGCAGGTTCTTCAGTCTCCAAAGTTACCTGTGTAGATTAACAACAAAGTATTAACAAATCAAATTCTCAATATGATAAACCCTTTGAACAGAGGCCTGTGTGTTTGAACGAGCGTATATATATATATATATATATTAGGGCTGTCAGTTTAACGCGTTATTATCGGCGTTAACGCAAACCCATTTTAACGGCGTTAATTTTTTTATCGCGCGATTAACGGTCTTTTTTAACGGTCTTGTCCTAGCAAACTTTGTACTTTTTTCACATGCTTTTGCAACAGGGTGGCATGCGTCCTGAATCCTGATCCATTTCGGCGTCTCGCGCTCGTCATCCACTCAAAGCCGGCTCGCGAGCCCAAACGAGTGTGTGCGTCGTGCCTGTTGTTTTGTTATATGGTCTAGCTAGATCCGCTTGCGCTTTGGTCGAAGAAGCAACAAAACGTCCTCGCGTGGCGCAAGTAATTGAAATGAATGGGTTTCAGAATCGCAGCGCGAGGACGTTTTGTGCCGCACACACTCGTTTCTGCTTGCGAGCCGGCCAAATAGGTAAACGTTACGTTTTGAGTGGATGACGAGCGCGAGACGCCGGATCTGTGTGTTTTGTCGTTGTGAACTGAGCTATCATCATCGCAGCACATCCAGTCTGAAACACCACTTGATGATGGCCAAGCAAACACACACACACACACACAGATGATGCAAATTCTCCACCCCTCGCCAAAATCAGGACCTCGTCAGTATTTCTTTCACCCTTTTATTGATAGACAGTGTTACATTGTGTGAGAGATTATTGGTATGTTAGTGTGAAATTGAACACTATTCCAATGTTATTTTCAATAATAATAATAATAAAAAAAACATTTGCACTAAACATGCCAATCCAATCCACGTTCCCATGTTGATGAGGAAAAAATTATGTAACAAAAAGAAATCAAAAGACATTTAGAAAATGTGCGATTAATCGCGAGTTAACTATGACATTAATGCGATTAATCGCGATTAAATATTTTAATCGTTTGACAGCACTAATATATATATATATATATATATATATATATATATATATATATATATATATATATATATATATATATATATATATATATAAATAAATCTATAGGACCTAAAATGCTATCACTTTTCATAAACACTTACCTGGACCTTTCATCAACCCCCTCAACATGACATACACAGTAAATATGAGGACATAATACACAACACTAACCCTAGAAGGAATCTATAGGACCCATAATGCTATCATTTGTCATAACACTTACCATCTGAGATGTTTTTCTCTCATCTCCACAGACGAGTGAGTCAGGTTCTTCAGTCTCCAAAGTTACCTGTGTAGATTAACAACAAAGTATTAACAAATTAAATGCTAAATATGATAAACCCTTTGAACAGAAGCCTGTGTGTTTGAACCAGAGAATATATATGGAATAAAACTATAGGACCCAAAATGCATTCACTTCTCAACACTTATCAATCTGACTGTAGTAACCTAAACCTGGACCTTCACCAACCCCCACAACATGACAAACACAGTAAATATGAGGACATAATACACAACACTTATCTCAATATGACTGTAGTAACCTAAACCTGGACCTTCACCAACCCCCTCAACATGACAAACACAGTAAATATGAGGACATAATACACAACACTAACCCTAGAATGAATCTGTAGGACCCATAATGCTATCATTTGTCATAAACACTTACCATCTGAGATGTTTTTCTCTCATCTCCACAGACGAGTGAGTCAGTTTCTTCAGTCTCCAAAGTTACCTGTGTAGATTAGCAACAAAGTATTAACAAATTAAATGCTCTATATGATAGACCCTTTGAACAGAAGCCTGTGTGTTTGAACAAGCGTGTATATATATATATATATATATATATATATATATAATAATAAATCTATAGGACCTAAAATGCTATCGCTTTTCATAAACACTTACACTTATCTGGACCTTCACCAATTCCCTCAACATGACAAATACAGTAAATATGAGGACATAATACACAACACTAATCTCAATATGACTGTAGTAACCTAAACCTGGACCTTCACCCAACCCCCACAACATGACATACACAGTAAATATGAGGACATAATACACAACACTAATCTCAATATGACTGTAGTAACCTAAACCTGGACCTTCACCCAACCCCCTCAACATGACATACACAGTAAATATGAGGACATAATACACAACACTAACCCTAGAATGAATCTATAGGACCCATAATGCTATCATTTGTCATAAACACTTACCATCTGAGATGTTTTTCTCTCATCTCCACAGACGAGTGAGGCAGGTTCTTCAGTCTCCAAAGTTACCTGTGTAGATTAACAACAAAGTATTAACAAATCAAATTCACAACATGATAAACCCTTTGAATAGAGGCCTGTGTGTTTGAACGAGCATATATATATATATATATATATATATATATATATATATATATATATATATATAATATATATATATATATATATAAATAAATCTATAGGACCTAAAATGCTATCGCTTTTCATAAACACTTACACTTACCTGGACCTTCACCAACCCCCTCAACATGACATACACAGTAAATATGAGGACATAATACACAACACTTATCTCAATGTGACTGTAGTAACCTAAACCTGGACCTTCACCAACCCATAATGCTATCATTTGTCATAAACACTTACCACCTGAGATGTTTTTCTCTCATCTCCACAGACGAGTGAGTCAGTTTCTTCAGTCTCCAAAGTTACCTGTGTAGATTAGCAACAAAGTATTAACAAATTAAATGCTCTATATGATAGACCCTTTGAACAGAAGCCTGTGTGTTTGAACAAGCGTGTTATATATATATATATATATATATATATATATATATATATATATATATATATATATATATATATATATAAATCTATAGGACCTAAAATGCTATCGCTTTTCATAAACACTTACACTTATCTGGACCTTCACCAACCCCCTCAACATGACAAATACAGTAAATATGAGGACATAATACACAACACTAATCTCAATATGACTGTAGTAACCTAAACCTGGACCTTCACCAACCCCCACAACATGACATACACAGTAAATATGAGGACATAATACACAACACTAACCCTAGAATGAATCTATAGGACCCATAATGCTATCATTTGTCATAAACACTTACTATCTGAGATGTTTTTCTCTCATCTCCACAGACGAGTGAGGCAGGTTCTTCAGTCTCCAAAGTTACCTGTGTAGATTAACAACAAAGTATTAACAAATCAAATTCTCAACATGATAAACCCTTTGAATAGAGGCCTGTGTGTTTGAACGAGCATATATATATATATATATATATATATATATATATATATATATATATATATATATATATATATATATATATATATATATATATATATACATATATATATATATATATATATATATATATATATATATATATATATATATACATATATAATAAATCTATAGGACCTAAAATGCTATCGCTTTTCATAAACACTTACACTTACCTGGACCTTCACCAACCCCCTCAACATGACATACACAGTAAATATGAGGACATAATACACAACACTAATCTCAATATGACTGTAGTAACCTAAACCTGGACCTTCACCCAACCCCCTCAACATGACATACACAGTAAATATGAGGACATAATACACAACACTTATCTCAATATGACAGTAGTAACCTAAACCTGGACCTTCACCCAACCCCCTCAACATGACATACACAGTAAATATGAGGACATAATACACAACACTTATCTCAATATGACTGTAGTAACCTAAACCTGGACCTTCACCAACCCCCTCAACATGACAAATACAGTAAATATGAGGACATAATACACAACACTAACCCTAGAATGAATCTATAGGACCCATAATGCTATCATTTGTCATAAACACTTACCATCTGAGATGTTTTTCTCTCATCTCCAGAGACGAGTGAGGCAGGTTCTTCAGTCTCCAAAGTTACCTGTGTAGATTAACAACAAAGTATTAACAAATCAAATTCTCAATATGATAAACCCTTTGAACAGAGGCCTGTGTGTTTGAACGAGCGTATATATATATATATATATATATTAGGGCTGTCAGTTTAACGCGTTATTATCGGCGTTAACGCAAACCCATTTTAACGGCGTTAATTTTTTTATTCGCGCGATTACGGTCTTTTTTAACGGTCTTGTCCTAGCAAACTTTGTACTTTTTTCACATGCTTTTGCAACAGGGTGGCATGCGTCCTGAATCCTGATCCATTTCGGCGTCTCGCGCTCGTCATCCACTCAAAGCCGGCTCGCAAGCCCGAACGAGGGGTGTGCGTCGTGCCTGTTGTTTTGTTATATGGTCTAGCTAGATCCGCTTGCGCTTTGGTCGGAAGAAGCAACAAAACGTCCTCGCGTGGCGCAAGTAATTGAAATGAATGGGTTTCAGATCGCAGCGCGGAGGAGACGTTTTGTGCCGCACACACTCGTTTCTGCTTGCGAGCCGGCCAAATAGTGACGTTACGTTTTGAGTGGATGACGAGCGCGAGACGCCGGATCTGTGTGTTTTGTCGTTGTGAACTGAGCTATCATCATCGCAGCACATCCAGTCTGAAACACCACTTGATGATGGCCAAGCAAACACACACACACACAGATGATGCAAATTCTCCACCCCTCGCCAAAATCAGGACCTCGTCAGTATTTCTTTCACCCTTTTATTGATAGACAGTGTTACATTGTGTGAGAGATTATTGGTATGTTAGTGTGAAATTGAACACTATTCCAATGTTATTTTCAATAATAATAATAATAAAAAAAACATTTGCACTAAACATGCCAATCCAATCCACGTTCCCATGTTGATGAGGAAAAAATTATGTAACAAAAAGAAATCAAAAGACATTTAGAAAATGTGCGATTAATCGCGAGTTAACTATGACATTAATGCGATTAATCGCGATTAAATATTTTAATCGTTTGACAGCACTAATATATATATATATATAAATCTATAGGACCTAAAATGCTATCACTTTTCATAAACACTTACACTTACCTGGACCTTCACCAACCCCCTCAACATGACAAACACAGTAAATATGAGGACATAATACACAACACTAATCTCAATATGACTGTAGTAACCTAAACCTGGACCTTCACCAACCCCCTCAACATGACATACACAGTAAATATGAGGACATAATACACAACACTTATCTCAATATGACTGTAGTAACCTAAACCTGGACCTTCACCAACCCCCTCAACATGACATACACAGTAAATATGAGGACATAATACACAACACTTATCTCAATATGACTGTAGTAACCTAAACCTGGACCTTCACCAACCCCCTCAACATGACAAACACAGTAAATATGAGGACATAATACACAACACTTATCTCAATATGACTGTAGTAACCTAAACCTGGACCTTCACCAACCCCTTCAACATGACATACACAGTAAATATGAGGACATAATACACAACACTTATCTCAATATGACTGTAGTAACCTAAACCTGGACCTTCACCAACCCCCTCAACATGACATACACAGTAAATATGAGGACATAATACACAACACTTATCTCAATATGACTGTAGTAACCTAAACCTGGACCTTCACCCAACCCCCTCAACATGACAAACACAGTAAATATGAGGACATAATACACAACACTAACCCTAGAATGAATCTATAGGACCCATAATGCTATCATTTGTCATAAACACTTACCATCTGAGATGTTTTTCTCTCATCTCCACAGGCGAGTGAGGCAGGTTCTTCAGTCTCCAAAGTTACCTGTGTAGATTAACAACAAAGTATACTTTAATTATTAACTAACACAAATTC
Source organism: Hybognathus amarus (assembly GCA_030378365.1). Classification (NCBI taxonomy): domain Eukaryota; kingdom Metazoa; phylum Chordata; class Actinopteri; order Cypriniformes; family Leuciscidae; genus Hybognathus; species Hybognathus amarus. Next base: position 9,707 of record JAQIUQ010004414.1, read on the forward strand.
TCTCAACATGTTGTTTAAAGCTTATGTTTGAATAGTTGTTTAGAGCAAAATAACATTTAAGAAATAAGTGTTATCTATACCTGGTGTCTCCATGGCCATTCAGAATCCCCATAGTTGTAACAGATTTCTTCCCCAGGACTAATGTCATTTATAGCAAATAAACACAAATGGGGCTTTTTGTCCACTCTCACAATTTTCATTTTGCTGTTGGGGTTAATGTGACTATCATTCACAAGACGCCCTAAAGAGAAATCTTCTTTGGCAGCATCAACCCTGAAATATTATAAACAACAATATTACTATAACTAAAGGTGTAATAACAGATTCAAATACACACACAATACATAAATGCAAGTCACTAGTTTACTATTACCGTTGCTATTACTAGCAGAAAATGCAGTTTGTATTTATGGTTGACTTAGGCTACAACTCTGTATATTTGTAAGACATTGTACATTAAATAAAGCCATATACATACCATAATTGTTTTCCATTAAAACGGAATTCAAATAAAAACACTTCGAGTGAACTGTCATATATTTTGAGTCTTCTTTCATATTCTTCTCTATTTATGACCTCTCCTCGATATTCAAACAAAAAATCTCCTTTATGAAATTGAGAAGTGGTGAACACTCCCCGACCTAACAAAGAATTAATCGGATTAGTCAGAGAAATGTTTTATCTAAAGATTTAGAGCAGGGTCGGAAATCCCTGACTTAAACAATGGTCTGATACTTACCTTTGAATGAATTTATAAATTTTTCTACAAATCCACCCTTGTCTTTGGACATTGATGCATAAAATACAGCCTCCTCCTCTGGTTTTTTACCCCTCCTGGGCCTTATTCCTGCCATTTTCTATAAATGTCCAGAAAAGCAAGTCATTTTTTGGTGATTTATTGTTTTATACATAAAATCATCTTACATAACGAAAGAAACATTCTGTAAAAACATATCCTTGATATTTTTAATACTGAATAATACTGATAGTGCTGGGCGGTTTGACCTAAAATTTATATCACATATTTTTATGCATAATCAGGCGTTCAAAGCATTTAATAAAATTGTTATTTCTTAACATTCTAAGAACAATGTAGCCTCATGCCCGTATGTGACGCGTTTTCTTTTCGTGCAAAATAAGCTTGTTCGACTTGAACCGGTGCTGCACAGAGCGATCGGTGAATAACATCAAAGTATCGCGAGAGTGACAGCTTCGTATGCTTTTCAATCACTCTTGTGGTACTTTGATGTCATTACCAATCGCTCTGTGTATAATGATATCAGTTTATGTTGTTTCCTGAGAAAACCACTAGGGGTCACTGTGTGTTAAGTGATGGGTGGTAATAGGACTTTAGAGCAAGAAGTCAGAATCGGGCACATGGAATAATAAAGAGATGCTTGTAGTTACTAGGGGTGTATCGATACACAAAATTGACGGTTCGGTTTTCCCACGGTTTTGACGTCTCGGTTCGGTTTTGAAAGCTAAAATGGCTTTTTTTTTCTTTCTTTTTTTACCAGTGGTTTAATTAAAAAATGGTCTTTGTCTTTAAATTAATTCAATTACAATTAAAAATTTCACAAGGATTAAAAAAAATCTGCTAATGCTGTAAACTATATAGGGAGCCGCACATTACTATAACATTTAAGGTTGTAGACTTAGTTTTAACCTAAATTTAATATTTATTTTTTAGATATAATAATCAACACACAACACATTGTATGAAAACATGTAAACTGAACATAAGGCAGTTTTTGCATTAACTTGTGTTTTTACTCTTTTTTTGTTGTTGAAATATAATAATTTACACAGTTGTTATTTTCATGAAATATATATTGAACATACGTTAAATAATCAAGATATCATAAACAGGTTAAGCAAAATATAATATACATAGTGCATTTATTTAGTGCAAGAGTTCATTTATAGGAAGTTGTGGACACTGAATCACGTGCCTGTTGAGGTAAAATGCTATAGTGACAAGCTATGCTGTTTTATTGACGTCTTTCCGCTGCTGAAACACTGATTGAGCGATTACACGAGTTATGATGCCTTTCAGTAAGTATACTGTATCTTTCAACATACCTTCAGGTGTCTTTTCTGTAACTGAGGAAGAGATGATTGTGTTTACTCGCGCGCCGCGCTGCCGCTTGAAATGAGGAGCCTAGTTATATAAGCCCACAGCGATCTGTCACGCCACATCAAAGATGTGATCAAATAGACAGAATCTGAAAGATTACACCTTGCTTGTTATCGAAAGTAACAAAACACAGAGCTTGTTATTTGGTGTTAATAGCGGTTAGGCTACAAAACTGAATTCGTTGTGTACTGTATACATAAGACATGAGGTCCATTGAGCCAGGCTGGGCGGGGCCGGGTAGCAGGGGGCGGGGCGTGTTCGGTACGCAATGACAGTATCGCAATTCGAATCGTGAGTTGAGTATCGCGGTTTTTCGGTTCGAAAATCGTTACACCCCTAGTAGTTACTGCACTGCAGATTGTTTAATAAAGAAAGAATTAAACAAAACACTGTGCAGTGCCGGTTCAAGTTGAACAAGCTAGTAAGAGTGGAGTAGGGAGCGCTGCAGGTCAAGTCACGCGGAGAAATGGCTAGTGGGAGAGATGAGGGAGTAGGAGGATGTGCCAGTGTCGTATAAGTCCGGTGTGTGGAAACCTTTGGGATTTCATGTTATGATATTTAAATATAACACTACAGTGGCACTTTAAGTTTAGATAAGAACTCCAGTCATATGTTTCCAAATACTGCACTTTAATTTCAAGTGAAAAAAAGTACCCTCACTCTCAGGGAATAGAAGCATTGTTGATTCTGTTTTTGTTTTGAGATTGAACTTATGTTTCACTTTATGATTATGGCCTTTGCTATTACTATAGCCAAATTATCTATAGGCAATGATGTTTCATGTGTTTTGACATTTAAAAAACAGCGTTTTAAGAGTTCCTCTCTTTTTCTTTTAAAAGATAGAATTTTTGTAAGAGCTACAATTTGAGCCAAGTTCACACTACAGGATTTTAAGCCTAATTTATGCCTGATTTGCAAATCGTAAGCTCGCCGACAGGTCAGGGTGTAATCGATGTGCAAATCGCGGGGGATTAGCGGACGATGAACGCTCGCCATTCACGTGTCCACGTGCGCGTCCATTCACATGTTGTGTTCTCTTCTTCGCTGCGCATAGGCGCACGTGCTGTTTCGCGTCATTTCTGGTTCGTTTTATTGCGTGTTTTTTCGTGACAAAACGTGGTTTGTAGACAAGATAGAATCGTTGGGTGACAGTTGTTTTCAACTCATTATTTACTTGATTATTTTCAGGATTTAGACTGTACCATAGTACTGAAACAGCTTGCTCTTATCATTTAAACGTGGGTGTATCTCCATGTAGTGCGTTGTTAACTCGTGGACTGAGTTACCTCCTGTTGTGGATCAATCACGTTGTGTTGTGTGGTGTGAACAGCTAAACAACTTGAACACTCTGATTTCACTGAGAGCAAGTCATGTAGTGTGAAACGCACAGTTCAGACCAACGTTTTAAAATCATGTAGTGTGAACAAGGCTTAAGTAGGCAGTTGATAAATGCAAGTTGATTTCTTTGTGTAAATAATCTTTGTGTGCTAAAAATGCACACAAGTTCTTGTAGAGATAGTGATACACATTCTCCTTTTTTGCCAAATAAACGAAAAGCATGTCATCCATGTCTCCTGTCTTGCTGTTTCAAAATCTCACCTAGCTTTTCTCGGAGATGGTCCCAATAATGGGCTTAAAGTCAAGTCAAATTCAGTTTGTGAATGATTGCATGCTATAACATTTTTTTAATTGTGGATAATTGAGCTATATATCACACACTGAAGCACAAACCAAACCGTCGGTTTGGCCTAAAAATATCAAAATTGAAAATACTGTGGGAAACAAAGACACCTACATCTTGGATGACCTTGAGCCTATGTTTTTATAAAACCTTTTTTGTCAAAACTTTATTTGAACTTGTACATGTTAGTAGATAACATGTTGCAAGACACAACTTTAAAATCTGCCCATCATTTTTTATTTTATAATTTTAATGTTTATGTAAGCAAAATGTGCATATTTTTATATTTGTGCATACAAAAAGCCCTGGTTTTCAACATAAAACCTGGTGAATTGATTTCATTGTGTAGTATAGGTACTTTTTGAACAGGATTCTGTGATAACCATGGTCATTTTGGTCACTATAATTATGAAATTAAATTTTCATGCCATTTCATCTCTAGTTATAATCAACTATGATTGTGTTTTTACATTATAATATGCAAAGTACAATTATATATTGATTCTATTCTTTCTCTGACACAAAAACTATTTCAGGTCTAAAACAGTTTGGATTGTTGTTAATATGAGATTTATGAGACATTATTTATGAGATTAAAGTATTGTACGACTGTTGAGTTGAATGAGTAAGTTACCTCTCGCCACTTTCATTTTAAATTAGCTCTCAAATGAAAAAAGGTTGGAGACCTTCCAACCTTTAAAATGATTAATGAGAATTAAATGGGAATTAAATGATTGATAACACCTGATGATCAATAATAAGCCATGATGTTTGGATAAAAACTGCCCCCGCCATCCAACATTACATTGATTTCATCATTACAATTGAAAGCTATCAATTTTAAAACATTTATTAGGCTTAAAAATATATAACAGCTTTTAATTTAAGTGCACATGCCGTCACACCTCTTCCCAAATCGTACGTAACGTTGCGAACTTTCCAGGCGGACTTCAATGCACCATTAGAAACTCCGGCCTGTAAATCGTTTCTGTAGTTCTTCTCTGCAACAGATTAATTACTATTTATTCGTTTTTATATGATTTATTCATTGATATTTGTATTTAGCTGGAGTCCCGCGAATTGTTTTATTCTCCCGCAGCCCGCACATACAGAATGAGTGCATAAACTTCCTATGCCAGTGCCCGCACTCCATCATCAAATCTAGTCCGGCGCCGCAAGTCTCTCAAATGCCCGGCCCGAGGATGGCGGCGGGAAATATCAGCCCGCGTGTGTGTTCGCCCCGTAGCCAAATATCATACCCGTAGACTCAACGCGTTCTCATCCTTTAGCGTCATATAGAACGTTATATGACAAAACGGCGTTATACTACGCGCATGGTACCCTTTATCGTTTATATAACACGCGCTGTGATGGTTAGGTTTAGGTGTGGGGTAGGGTAGGGTAGGGTAGGGTAGGGTAGTCTCATATTACGCTAAAGGATTTATGACGCCTTGAGTTCGCGTGTTATATAAACGATAAAGGGTACCATGTGCGTAGTATAGCGCCGTTTTGTCATAAAGTGCTTTAAAGACTAACAATTTATGAACTAAATCATGAATTAATCTAAGCTTTAGTCTTTAATCTAATCTAATCATTAGCTTCATCAGAATACAAAAATAAATCATGCTATGTTTCACCAAAGCTAACTTGATTAGCAGTTCATGCTCTTTAACTTCACAATCGTCTTATCAACAATAATTGTTTAAATTGGTATAAACTTAAACAGATTTTAACATATAGAGTAGCATTGTGCTTGTCATTAATCTTACCTTATGAGAGATGAGTGATATCGTCGTCGTCGCCGTCAGACATCCAGAGAAAACAGGTTTGAGATTGACAAATTCAGACATTATGAGGACTTCTGGCGGTCAGCCAATCAGAAGCCGCGATTTCACACACATGTATTAATAATTCATGAGGAGGCGCAGTACCAAGTCCGGCCTACAGTAGCGCACTTCCGATACACACGTCATACACAAATTCAGGTTTATGTGAATTATAAAGACATGTGGAGAAATTTTGGATTGCAGCTAGGGGGAGCTATTGGAGTACTTCTACATTCCCCGAATTATGAGGACACCGGTCATGTCCTCATAATACAAAATGTCCTCATAATGTGGCGTGTATTCATATGAAATGTCCTCATAAATCACATAGACGCACACACACACACACACACACACACACACACACACACACACACACACACACACACACACACACACACACACACACACACACACACACACACACACACACACACACACACACACACACACACACACACACACACACACACACACACACACACACACACACTTCTTCAGGATTGAGACTGGAGTGACCGTGATGGTGAACGAGCACAGGGAGGAGGATAGTGCTTAGGGAGGAGCCCCAATGGAGCCCCGCCCCCCAATGGAGCCCATTGTTCATAATTAACCAGCACTAATTGAAATTATAATAATTGGTAAATCTGATAAATGACAGAGCAATTCATCACATCAAATATTCTACTCTTTAATGTTATATTTCAAAAATTACTAAAATCAAACAGATTGCTCCAAACAGTTTGGGAAAAAAACAAATATTTTGCATTTTGAATGTGTCTAATCGAAAATGGTATTATGATTTATTGTGTTGTGGGCCATTGTGAACAAATGGACATATTAAGAATAATAAGGTGTGTGTACACAAGAGTACACACTCCAGCTTATGAAATGTGTTTTGTGCTGTGTTTGTTGCAGTTTAGGATTTTTTAACTGGGAGAGACCAAGCTGTCAGCAAATGATTTCAACTCAATTGGTTATTTTACATAATTTGGGCGAATCGTTTACAGAGAATGTTGAGTAATATTATAAGAAGTGGAGACGGTAACAAAGAAAAGGACTTTGGGCATGTAGTTGCTTGTGCAAAATCAAGGAAGAACAAGTTCTGCAAAACTTAATACATGAAAACGTTTTAACAGATTTAGTGTCTCTTATTTGTTCCCCCCTAAATAATGTTGTTGGGGTTTATTTTTCTTCACTAAATGCAATTATTATGCACTTATGATTATTTTAGACTAAATTTTACTGCTGAGTTACCCACTAATCTCAGTTTATAATAGATTTTTTGTCATAGTATTATTAAGTGTTTAACACAAAATAGTGATTAGTTCAACACAGAGTTATAGAAATTGAGCTGTTATCGGATCGAATATAATTCTATAAAGCTAACTGAGGCCATAATATATTTGACTCATGGCTGAAGTTTCTCCAGCTTTCCCCAGGTTGGCAAAAGTGCATCTCAAAATGCATCAGATTGATGCTTTAAAATATGGAAAATTTAAAATGTTCTTACGGGGACATGCCCCGGACCCCCCCTAGAGGTAATAAAACCTTCTCACTTTTTCACCCTGACCCATATTCATGCCTGTAAAGGTAAGAAAGCTGATAGATCTGTATTATTATTTACGTTAGGCAAACGTGAATTGACGCTGTCAATTAATTGATGTACATTTTGAATTGATATGTTTAATATAGGGGGCCTTTTGAGGTAAAGTGCCCAGGGGCACCACACCGTCTTAATACGGCCCTGTTCGTAGGGATAGTGAGTGCGCGGGACGGATCGGGTCACTATGAATCTGAGGTCGCACCATCCCCAGTGCTATCTGCGCCCTTGGTTTAGATGCCTTGATGACAGGGGAAGGGGGCATATATTAATGTATGTTTTGACAGGATATAAAATATTACCCAGAGCACTCTTCTTTAATACATGTAGCCTTAATGTAACTAGAAAGACTATTAAAACAGTATAACTATAGAGTGTTCTCCAGCTGGAGCTAACTAACCTGTGGCAAATCTCTTTATTATATCATGCAATACTACTAATAATATTATCAATAATAATATTATTACAGTAATGTGATGATTTATTTTGCATATAACTAAGCTTGATCAAGCTTAGGAGTCAGGGCTGTTTTTATTATAGTCGTATCACTCGCTGTATTTGTTCCATAATCATGACGACTTACGAAAGGAGATGTTAGGAATAATATCATGGCAGTTTCTTTTTCTTTTTCATACTGTAAATTAAAAGGTGAATGAGAACATCTCTGTCAGCTTAATTGTCATGTAAAAAAAAGATTGTAACTTAATAATTTTATATTTATAATAATGGCTTGCAGATTAATATTTGACCATTTGTGTTCAGTTCTCAGTAAAGCAGTGGGCCTATTAAACAACGCTTGAGCTTGTGGGTGTGTGTGTTTTGTAGTTGGACTGAAATCTGAAAACTTAAAGAGAATGACCTGTTTAAGTTGGCTCAGAGTTCATTAAAACAACTATTTTCAAAAGCTGAACTGATTTTCTTTTTTTATATAGTAAGACTATGTATAACTCAATGTTTTAACTAATTGAAAAAGCTGAATAATCGTTCCAAACTTACTGATTAGCCGGCAAAATAATCGTTGATTATTCGATTAATCGTTCTAATAATTGTTAGATTAATCGATTATCAAAATAATAGTTTCTTGCAGCCCTGATAAGAGCGCAGGAGCGTTCACAGCCGAGGAGACGTTCTTGTCATGGCCGTTAAAGACAGAGAAGTGATGTTGTATGGGGGTTAGTTACGTCCTTATACTATGTGTCTTGCCACTATTGGCCGAGCATGCGCCCTTAATTAAAATAGCATTCCGAACAACATTTCTCTAACCTACAATGTAAAACTCGACGCTTCAGCGTCTACGTCACGGCTCTCAGCCCGCCCTCTGTTCGTTGATTGGCCGTCTGAAGGCCGCTGGAAAACTGAAAGATCGGACGCTATCTCAGACTGACTACAGGAGAGAAATGAAATTAGCGGAAGTAGGAAGTCTGACGTAGTCACGCTAATATTAAATGTTCTAGCCTAAAAATGTTAGACGAGCTTTCTTCCCTTCTCCATCACGACGTGTGTTTGCGCGATGTTGTTGGTTGCCTAGTGACGAACGTACGGTGGCTGAGAATGTTCTGTCAACTTCCATGTGTTTGCGCGTCTATGTTGCCTATTAACAAACGCAGTCTGGCCGAGACACACACTGGCGGCTGGAAACTGCAATTTGTGTGCCCAGGGTCCGAAATTAACTTTTTGGCTCACCTACCATGAGGACTGGTAGATATATATATATATATATATATATATATATATATATATATATATATATATATATATATATATATATATATATATATATATATATATATATATTTTTTTTTTTTTTTTTTGTCATTATATTTCTATTATTTTCCAATTTTACTTGTATTTACACACATATTACACAATTTACACACATTAAAATAATATTTTTGTGGTGGTGCCTATGAAAATACTTCTGTACAAAAATAGTGTATATTTAATAACATTTATGCAATAATAATATATTATAATTATTTTTTTAAATAATTAGTTCTACTCTGCCTATTTTTTTACTCCGTTTACTTTGATCCGATCGGTAACTGAAGGACTGCTATATTTACTTGACCTGTGGAGGGCGCTCTGTTCAGAAGTTGACCACGTCATCTGCCCTGCTGTTTGTGCATTTGTGTGTTTGCGTGTGTGAGCAGAGAGACAGAAAGTTTGTCTTTTTTCTTGGTTTCTTTTTTTTTATGTAATTTGTCCCCCTTTTCGTCTGTGGGTTTTCATTTCTAAAGTTGTCTCACTCATGTTTGGTTTGAAATGTGCTGAGGACAGAGACGCTTTCGGAAGGGCTGTGTACAATGACGCAATCTAAATACAGTTAGTACAAAAAATATATATACTAATGTCATAGAACGGATAAATAAAACATCTCCAGTTAACTAGCAGAGCATTCATTTAGTTTGCTAGCATTAAATATGCTAAATATCTCTTTGACTTCCATATAGTAGGATACATTAAGTATCCTACTATGGAAGTCAATGAGACCAAAAAACTGTCTGGTTACTGATATTCTTCTAAATATCAGAAAATCAGCTGAATACATTTGAAAACAGTAAAACTCAACTGATTAACTCTGGGGGAGTTGTAAAATGAGCCTATTTCCAAAAAAAGTGGAGTATCCCTTTAAATCCCAAAGTTAACCATGTAGTTTTTCATCTACTCATATCCAGTGGTTTTGACAAAATAATTGCATTTTAAAAATTACACTTGCGATTTAGAGGGATCATAAAATGCCATTTTAATACAAGTTAATAAGATTCTTTGTTAGTATTATAAAAAAAACCCCACTAATTTTACCTGGTCATAAACAGCTCTGTTTTTTTTAGGATGCCGTTTCAGTGCATATGCCTTTAAATGATAATGAGCTTCGCTGACTCCGCCCTTCTGTTCTGTGGGCGTTTTGACACTAGTGACGTCACACGGTCGAACGGCTCGATTTGAGGCAGGGTAATACATATAAGGAGATTAAAACAAAAACACTGGATGGATTTTTATCATTATATGATGGTTGTGTACAGGCACTGACAACACACATTTCAGTACAATCAACTTGTAAAAGTGTCACATACAGCAAACATCTCCTCCCAACACATTCTCACCCCAACTCGTCACCTTTGACCAAGCTTCAATATCTGATGCTTTGGGCGCCCTTTGGCGTCAGTTCATGACGCGATCCTACAGCGTCAACTAACTGACGCTTTCCTTTAGCGTCAGTTGGATGACGCGGTTAGGTTTAGGTCTGGGGTGGGGTAGGGTAGGGTTACACGCGATCCTAGGATCCTAGGGCGTCATGGACTGACGCTAGAGGGCGCCCCAAAGCGTCAGATATTGAAGCTTGGTCAAATGCTTCCCAAGGCGTCAGTTAGGTGACGCCTTGGGGGTGAGAATGCCTTGCTCCTCCCTATCCGCTAGCTGCCTGTCCCATAAACACACTGTAAAAACACGGTCTATGCAGACAACCCAGGCTACACTATTGGCAACAAAAACACACTGCGGCAACCCGCTCCACGAAACAACAAACTGTTTCAGCCAATCACTGACAAGAAGGCCCTGGGGGTGGGGGGTCAGTGCAGATGTGGAGGAGGGAGGGTCTATCTAGCCTCCGTTTTGTTTGAAAATACTTTAAACGTCAACAAGAAGTCACGTCACCTGACATCGCTTAGAGCAGCTTTTCCGGGGCATGGGAAATGTCTTTCTGATTAAGTGCTACTAAGAGCGAGTAGTCGAGATCTATGATTAGTGACTCCAGATATGAGCTTGAGACACGGACATCTTTACGTGTGATATGAACTAGGGATCGACTGATAAATTCCCATCAGCCTTAGCCGATGACCGATGCGGGCTGCCGATTTTCTTGAGTCGATATTTAGAGCCGATACATTTTGCTCCCACAATTTACATCATAAAAATGACATGATGTTAGGGCTGGGTACCGAAGTTCGGTACTTTTTAGGTACCGACCGAATTGCCTCGGTACTACCGAGTATCGAAACATGTCTTGTTTTTCGATACCAAATTTCGGTACCTAAGTGGTTAATCTCGTCAACGTCAGTGAAACAATAAGCACGCAGCACGATAGGCAGTGGCGGAAAACTGAGTTAACGCGGCTGCTCAGAGACGTAGCTCGTCGCACGTGAGTGTGTGAGTGAGTGTGTGTGCGCGTGCGTGTAAGCGTCCCAACCCAGATGGATAGAAAATATGTGGAAATGATCCAAAGTGTACATGTGTGGCAGACTCGTTTGTTTGAATTTCGTGATCAAATAGACAGAAATTGAAAGATTACACCTTGCTTATTATCGAAAGTAACAAAACACGGAGCTTGTTATTTGGTGTTAATGGTGGTTAGTCTACAAAGCTGAATGTGTTGTGTACTGTACACATAAGACATGAGGTCCATTGAGCCGGGCTGGGGCGGGGCCGGGGTAGCAGGGGGCGGGGGCGGGGTAGCAGGGGGCGGGGTAGCAGGGGGCGGGGCGTGTTCGGTACACAATGAGAGTTTCACGATTCGAAATCGTGAGTTCTGTATCATAGTTTTCCGGTTCGGTTTGAAATATCGTTTCACCCCTAGAAAATCCCTCACATGTGCCGCTCACAGTATAGTCTTTCCTTGCCATTAATGCTTGGATAACACGCTTAGGCCTACGTCTCTTTTTCATTAATAATAATAATGTCTAGTGCGGTGGCTGTGATATATTTAAACCTACCAACGTCCGTTGCCATGATTTTTGGAATGACTGATCGCAAGAGGGAAAAAAATGACGTTTTAAGTCGCATAGCATAGTTTAATGGAAACCCCGTCATTTCACAATAGTTTTTTATCGATATTTAGAAAATAATTGCGAGTATATGATATGCATATCTAAGAGAACATTGCAGCATTAATATTCAGGAGATACTGCTATTAATCTGTTAACATGACCTGACATTATTAAAGTACTCTACAGAACAGAGGAGTTCAGAGAACGGGTCCTCATTCACTCGCCCTTTAATCATCATATCAGAATTATTCAGTCATTTCCCATAAATTAAAACAAGTGGCATTCAGATTGTCATGACTGGATTTAACATCCTCCTGAAAGGGAAGTTACGCTGGTCTGTCTTCATATCCAGAGAAACGCTTCAGGACGAGAACGCATGTGGGCGGGGCTTGACTGGGACGGTTGTGGTTTGCTATTGGCTGATCTCATGTGAGTGACAGGTTATAGCCCCGCCCACATCATCAGAGAAGAGCCTTTCATAATCATATAATACTTTTGCGCCGTGAAAGATTATTAATAGCCTATTTTGTTCTGTCCTATCTATCATATGTTGCTGCCTCATTAAACAGCTGTGCTATACATTTAAAACATGTCGTAATTTTACACTCACCGGCCACTTTATTAGGTACCCCATGCTAGTAACGGGTTGGAACCCCTTTTGCCTTCAGAACTGCCTCAATTCTTCGTGGCATAGATTCAACAAGGTGCTGGAAGCATTCCTCAGGGAGTTTGGTCCATATTGACATGATGGCATCACACAGTTGCCGCAGATTTGTCGGCTGCACATCCATGATGCGAATCTCCCGTTCCACCACATCCCAAAGATGCTCTATTGGATTGAGATCTGGTGACTGTGGAGGCCATTTGAGTACAGCAAACTCATTGTCATGTTCAAGAAACCAGTCTGAGATGATTCCAGCTTTATGACATGGCGCATTATCCTGCTGAAAGTAGCCATCAGAAGTTGGGTACATTGTGGTCATAAAGGGATGGACATGGTCAGCAACAATACTCAGGTAGGCTGTGGCGCTGCAACGATGCTCAATTGGTACCAAGGGGCCCAAAGAGTGCCAAGAAAATATTCCCCACACCATGACACCACCACCACCAGCCTGAACCGTTGATACAAGGCAGGATGGATCCATGCTTTCATGTTGTAGACGCCAAATTCTGACCCTACCATCCGAATGTCGCAGCAGAAATCGAGACTCATCAGACCAGGCAATGTTTTTCCAATCTTCTATTGTCCAATTTCGATGAGCTTGTGCAAATTGTAGGCTCAGTTTCCTGTTCTTAGCTGAAAGGAGTGGCACCCGGTGTGGTCTTCTGCTGCTGTAGCCCATCTGCCTCAAAGTTTGACGTACTGTGCGTTCAGAGATGCTCTTCTGCCCACCTTGGTTGTAACGGGTGGTTATTTGAGTCACTGTTGCCCTTCTATCAGCTCGAACCAGTCTGGCCATTCTCCTCTGACCTCTGGCATCAGACAAGGCATTTCTGCCCACAGAACTGCCGCTCACTGGATGTTTTTTCTTTTCGGACCATTCTCTGTAAACCCTAGAGATGGTTATGCGTGAAAATCCCAGTAGATTAGCAGTTTCTGAAATACTCAGACCAGCCCGTCTGGCACCAACAATCATGCCACGTTCAAAGTCACTCAAATCACCTTTCTTCCCCATACTGATGCTCGTTTGAACTGCAGGAGATTGTCTTGACCATGTCTACATGCCTAAATGCACTGAGTTGCCGCCATGTGATTGGCTGCTTAGAAATTAAGTGTTAACGAGCAGTTGGACAGGTGTACCTAATAAAGTGGCCGGTGAGTGTATAGTATACTATATATATACAGCCATGGAAAAAAATAAGAGACCACTGCCAAATCAGCAGTTGCTCTGGATTTATTATTTATGATATAAATAATAAATCCAGAGCAACTGCTGATTTGGCAGTGGTCTCTTAATTTTTTCCATAGCTGTATATAAATATGTATAAAATATATAAAATAATTGATCTTTCTAAATAATTATTACAATAAGTTAGACTCCATTGTGTAACAAGCAAATTAAAATTATACACATTTATTATTTACAAAATGGAAAGAAGTAAAACATAGTTTGTTAAGAGTCAATAATGCCATTAATGGGCTTATTCCAGTCCTCTTTTATTCTTTGAGTTATTTTATCCAGTCCGCGTCTCCCACATGTGTGTTTAGCGAGGATGTGTTACAGACGCTGCAGTATAACGGTAGACATGTGGGTCAGACATGATTCTGACCACTTCATTAAGTTTTGTTTTGTAGAAAGCCTTTCTAAAAAGTGAATTTCATTCTGTATCGTTTGTATCATATTTTTAATCAATGTTTTATCAATCAATTGCCTGGATTGATAGGGGTGGGTGATATGACCAAAATTCTATTTCACGGTATGAGTGATTTTATTTCACGATAACGATATATATCACAACATAGTTATTTATTTGTTGCTTTTCTGGAAATTCAACTAATAGGGCTTTATTTATTAAATAAACTTCAATACTTTACAAAAGAAAAGTACTTCACATTGTTTGATAACTTTTTATTTTATTTGGAACTTGATAAATGTAGTAAATGAAAGAAACTCAACATTTAGATGAACCATAATATAACAAATTTAACAGTATTCCACATTACACAGTTTGATGTGGACAAATCTTATAACTTACCTCAAGTAATCTTCTCACGGCTATAAAATAAATAACACTTAAGTAACAGGGGAAAATACTGCTGAAAATATACATATGTAAATACTTGAAGAAAACTAAGTATTTAGTATTGGGGTAGTACTAATTATTTAAGTATTTGGGGGGAGGGGTTTAGAAAACTACCCCCCCCAAAAAAAAAACAAAAAAAAACAAACAAACAAAAAAAAACATAAAAACGTCTTGTATAAAATATTAAAACCAAGTAATCACTTCTTGCTGAAAGTAAAAACTGTAAAATCTTTTTGCAGCAAATATTATAAAATAAACACTTCAATAAATAAGAAAAAAATAAATATAATAATTTTTCCTTGCTCAAAAAGAATCTCAAACAAAACAATTAGGCTACAAATTGTGAGCAAGGAATACAAGCTGGTCAACCATCTCAGGTTTTAGTGCTGATCTGCGGCATGTGATGATATTCCCACTTGTGCTGAAAGCCCGCTCGGATGGGGAACTTGTGGCAGGGATGCAGAGATATTTTTTTGCCAGGCTGGCCACTCTTGGAAAATTGGCCTTGTGCTGCCTCCACCATTCCAGGGGGTTTGTCTCACCATCAACTTCAACTGTCTGTAAATAGCTGGTAAGCTCCATTTCAATGGACTCTCTCTCTGACTGAGGGACATCTTGGCATTTACGTGATTTTATTTTAAAGAAGCTTCCCAAACTCTTCTTCTTTTTCTTAGCAGGAATTTCTTCAGGAGCTTCGGCTGGTGGCAATGACGCTCCCTCTGCAGACATTCTTTGCTCAGCTGCAAGATTCTCCATCTCTGCTGCAGCTTTGACCTTCACGTAGTTCACTCTCTCTGCTTCTATGTATGTGGTTTTAAAGCCAGGGTCGAGAAGGGATGCCATGTCAAGCAGCTCCTGGGTGGATTGGTCTGCATATTTCTCATTCAAATAGTCAAGAATCTGCACCTTGATGTCCTTAAGCTGAGTATCATCATCCTGTGCTCATTGAAAAGATGAAACACAGGTTTCAAAAATGAAACACTCACATACTGTTCCCCAGATGAGGCATCTGTGAACTCCACAAGAGGGCTTAATGCTTTATTCACAGATTCAAGAACATCCATGTCCTGCCATGTTAGAGCTAAATGTCTGGTCTTTTTGTCAGCTTGCAGGACTTGTGTTAGAGCTTTCTCCTGCTCTATGACCCTTTCGATCATTTGTTGCCTGGAGGCCCATCTGGTTGGAGTCTCAGTGATGAGTTTATGAGCAGGCAATCCGAGTTGTGCCTGAGCAATGGCCAGTTCACGCTGTCTTTTCCAAGTATTTGAGAAGGCACACACGACTCTCTTGCAGACCCCAACTGCACGATCAACCTGGGGCACCTTCACACCTCTCTCTATTTAGATACATTGGAAAAGGTGTGTATGTATAAGCATGCTGTAGTATTATTAGCTGACAATCACACTTTTCAAGTAGCATACATTTAAATATGTTTAAAATATTTCTCTCTATAATTAAAATTAATTAACAAGATTAACAACATGAATAACATGTTCTATACACTTATGTTCAAAAATTCGGGGTTGGTAAGATTTTTAATGTTTAAAAGAAGTCTCTTCTGCTCACCAAGGCTGCATTTGTTTGATTAAAAATACAAAACAAACCCAATAATATAGTGAAATATTATTTCAATGTAAATCATCAGTTTTCTATGTGAATATATAGTAAAGTGTAATTTATTCCTGTGATCAAAGCTGAATTTTTAGCATCATTACTCCATTCTTTAGTGTCACATAATCCTTCACAAATCACTCTAATATGAGGATTTGATAATAAAGAAACATTTATGAGTAATATCACATTTGAAAACATTTGTGCTGCTTCAGATTTTTGTGCAAACCATGATTAATTTTTTTTCAGGATTATTTAAAGTTCAAGGGAAAAGCATTCAATTCAAAAAAGAAACATTTTGCATTATTCTTATTATAATGAATGTTTTTACTGTCACTTTTGATCAATGTAATGCGTCCTTTCTGAAAACAGTATTAATTTCTTTAAAAAAATCATATTGACCCCAAACTTTTGAACGGTAGTGTAATTAGGAAAAGATGTAGAGATAATGAATGATAAAGTTAAAAATATTGATAATGAATTATTATTATTATTAGAAATGTAATTTTTAATATACACTTACCAATGGCTAAATGAAGACGGTTGCCAAAACACTGTAACCTTGTCCAGTCATTTAGTTGCAGCGCTTTGATGTTGTTTGTGGCATTATCAGTGGTGACGCAGACCTGATGTTCTTCTCGCAATCCCCATGACTGAAGCGCTTCCTCTGAAGCTTTGCGCTATCATCTCTCCAGTGTGATCTTCAGGAAAGACATCTACTCCACAATGTCCAGTTATTGATGAAGTGAATTTTTAAGCTCATATACGGCTGTGTAGTTCGGCTCGTCCACAAATCGGTTGTCGTTGCGAAGTATAAAACATTGCCAAGCTCCTGTTCAAGTTTCTTGGTATCACATATCTCGGATCAAGGGTTTTGATCAAGTCTCGAAACCACTTCTTTTCCACAGTGTAAACTGCTGCCATATCTTTACAGATATACATCGTAATGGCCTGTGTTATTCTTTCCGTGTTATTTCTTTCCATCTCTTTGAGCTTTTTTCATACGCGATGCCTTTATTAAAAGATTCAGCCAAAGTAGTTTGAATCTGAGGTGATTGCTTTGTTTTGGTGTTAGCACCAGAGGTCGACGGACGCCATGTGTGGCGCATCTTTTGGCTTTCAAGATATTCACGTGCGTTTTTTATTTTGAGGTGATGAAACAAATTAGATGCGCTACTGCTTTTAGCGACCACATTAGCTCTACATAGTTTGCAAGTCTGGTTTTTCTGGTCTTTGTCAGACTTTGCAAACCCAAACCATGTCCACACCACAGATGTCGCACCTCTTTTAATAACAAGATCTTCCTCCTGCTCGGGATTGTTGTGTGGGTCCTCGTCCTCCTCATGTGCTCGATCTTTCTCCGTGTTTCAAACAAACAAACCCCCAGCTTCTTGATCAGTCTCATGTGCAGCGTCTCGCTCAGCCTCACGCAACCTGCACGTGAGTTAACCACGCCCACTTATTTGCATTTCGCGGTATACACGGAATAAAAACATCTGTTACGGCTGACATTTTCTACCGCGGTAGCGATATATATCGTCATATCACTCAGCCCTATTGCAGCCGACAGACACTAATAAACTATTAAAATGTCTCCTTGCTATGAAACATTCATAATCATTACTTTTGCCGGTTCCTTGTGACAGCTTTTGCATTATTGGCACTGTCACAGTCTGTCACAGGCAATTCTAGGCTGTTTTATTCATCAGTGTGTAGATGTGTGTTCATGAAAGACATCGGGTTTGTGTTTGATCAGTGTGTAGATGTGTGTTCATGAAAGACATCGGGTTTGTGTTGATCGGTGTGTAGATGTGTGTTCATGAAAGACATCGGGTTTGTGTTGATCGGTGTGTAGATGTGTGTTCATGAAAGACATCGGGTTTGTGTTGATCCGTGTGTAGATGTGTGTTCAAGACATCGGGTTTGTGTTGATCGGTGTGTAGATGTGTGTTCATTAAAGACATCAGGTTTGTGTTGATCCGTGTGTAGATGTGTGTTCAATAAAGAAATCACTCAGGTTTGTGTTGATCAGTGTGTAGATGTGTGTTCAAGACATCGGGTTTGTTTTGATCGGTGTGTAGATGTGTGTTAAAGACATCGGGTTTGTTTTGATCGGTGTGTAGATGTGTGTTAAAGACATCGGGTTTGTGTTGATCGGTGTGTAGATGTGTGTTCTAAAGACATCGGGTTTGTTTTGATCGGTGTGTAGATGTGTGTTCAAGACATCGGGTTTGTTTTGATCGGTGTGTAGATGTGTGTTCAAGACATCGGGTTTGTGTTGATCAGTGTGTAGATGTGTGTTAAAGACATCGGGTTTGTTTTGATCGGTGTGTAGATGTGTGTTCAAGACATCGGGTTTGTTTTGATCGGTGTGTAGATGTGTGTTCAAGACATCAGGTTTGTTTTGATTCGGTGTGTAGATGTGTGTTATAAAGACATCGGGTTTGTTTTGATACGGTGTGTAGATGTGTGTTCAAGACATCGGGTTTGTTTTGATCGGTGTGTAGATGTGTGTTCATTAAAGACATCAGGTTTGTGTTGATCGGTGTGTAGATGTGTGTTAATAGAACATTCGGGTTTGTTTTGATCGGTGTGTAGATGTGTGTTAAAGACATCGGGTTTGTTTTGATCAGTGTGTAGATGTGTGTTAAAGACATCGGGTTTGTTTTGATCGGTGTGTAGATGTGTGTTAAAGACATCGGGTTTGTTTTGATCGGTGTGTAGATGTGTGTTAAAGACATCGGGTTTGTTTTGATCGGTGTGTAGATGTGTGTTAAAGACATCGGGTTTGTGTTGATCAGTGTGTAGATGTGTGTTCAAGACATCGGGTTTGTGTTGATCAGTGTGTAGATGTGTGTTAAAGACATCGGGTTTGTGTTGATCAGTGTGTAGATGTGTGTTCAAGACATCGGGTTTGTTTTGATCGGTGTGTAGATGTGTGTTAAAGACATCGGGTTTGTTTTGATCGGTGTGTAGATGTGTGTTCAAGACATCGGGTTTGTTTTGATCGGTGTGTAGATGTGTGTTCAAGACATCGGGTTTGTTTTGATCGGTGTGTAGATGTGTGTTAAAGACATCGGGTTTGTTTTGATCGGTGTGTAGATGTGTGTTAAAGACATCGGGTTTGTTTTGATCGGTGTGTAGATGTGTGTTAAAGACATCGGGTTTGTTTTGATCGGTGTGTAGATGTGTGTTAAAGACATCGGGTTTGTGTTGATCAGTGTGTAGATGTGTGTTAAAGACATCGGGTTTGTGTTGATCAGTGTGTAGATGTGTGTTCAAGACATCGGGTTTGTTTTGATCAGTGTGTAGATGTGTGTTAAAGACATCGGGTTTGTGTTGATCGGTGTGTAGATGTGTGTTAAAGACATCGGGTTTGTGTTGATCAGTGTGTAGATGTGTGTTAAAGACATCGGGTTTGTGTTGATCAGTGTGTAGATGTGTGTTAAAGACATTCGGGTTTGTGTTGATCAGTGTGTAGATGTGTGTTAAAGACATCGGGTTTGTGTTGATCGGTGTGTAGATGTGTGTTAAAGACATCGGGTTTGTGTTGATCGGTGTGTAGATGTGTGTTAAAGACATCGGGTTTGTTTTGATCAGTGTGTAGATGTGTGTTAAAGACATCGGGTTTGTGTTGATCAGTGTGTAGATGTGTGTTAAAGACATCGGGTTTGTGTTGATCAGTGTGTAGATGTGTGTTAAAGACATCAGGTTTGTGTTGATCAGTGTGTAGATGTGTGTTAAAGACATCGGGTTTGTTTTGATCAGTGTGTAGATGTGTGTTAAAGACATCGGGTTTGTGTTGATCGGTGTGTAGATGTGTGTTAAAGACATCGGGTTTGTGTTGATCGGTGTGTAGATGTGTGTTAAAGACATCGGGTTTGTGTTGATCAGTGTGTAGATGTGTGTTAAAGACATCGGGTTTGTTTTGATCAGTGTGTAGATGTGTGTTAAAGACATCGGGTTTGTGTTGATCGGTGTGTAGATGTGTGTTAAAGACATCAGGTTTGTGTTGATCGGTGTGTAGATGTGTGTTAAAGACATCGGGTTTGTTTTGATCAGTGTGTAGATGTGTGTTAAAGACATCGGGTTTGTGTTGATCAGTGTGTAGATGTGTGTTAAAGACATCGGGTTTGTGTTGATCGGTGTGTAGATGTGTGTTAAAGACATCGGGTTTGTTTTGATCGGTGTGTAGATGTGTGTTAAAGACATCGGGTTTGTGTTGATCGGTGTGTAGATGTGTGTTAAAGACATTCAGGTTTTGTTTTGATCAGTGTGTAGATGTGTGTTAAAGACATCGGGTTTGTTTTGATCAGTGTGTAGATGTGTGTTAAAGACATCGGGTTTGTGTTGATCGGTGTGTAGATGTGTGTTAAAGACATCGGGTTTGTGTTGATCAGTGTGTAGATGTGTGTTAAAGACATCGGGTTTGTGTTGATCGGTGTGTAGATGTGTGTTAAAGACATCGGGTTTGTGTTGATCAGTGTGTAGATGTGTGTTAAAGACATCAGGTTTGTGTTGATCAGTGTGTAGATGTGTGTTAAAGACATCAGGTTTGTGTTGATCAGTGTGTAGATGTGTGTTAAAGACATCGGGTTTGTGTTGATCAGTGTGTAGATGTGTGTTAAAGACATCGGGTTTGTGTTTGATCAGTGTGTAGATGTGTGTTAAAGACATCAGGTTTGTTTTGATCAGTGTGTAGATGTGTGTTAAAGACATCGGGTTTGTGTTGATCAGTGTGTAGATGTGTGTTAAAGACATCAGGTTTGTTTTGATCGGTGTGTAGATGTGTGTTAAAGACATCGGGTTTGTTTTGATCAGTGTGTAGATGTGTGTTAAAGACATCGGGTTTGTGTTGATCAGTGTGTAGATGTGTGTTAAAGACATCGGGTTTGTGTTGATCAGTGTGTAGATGTGTGTTAAAGACATCGGGTTTGTGTTGATCAGTGTGCAGATGTGTGTTAAAGACATCAGGTTTGTTTTGATCGGTGTGTAGATGTGTGTTAAAGACATCAGGTTTGTTTTGATCGGTGTGTGATGTGTGTGTTCATGAGGAAGGAGCGCAGTGAAAGCCCAGCTCTTCAGTAATACCTCAGTAAGCAGCCCGGGCCTCAGAGGATCTGCTGCTATAAATAAGAGCACATATGTCTGTGACGTGAGCTAATCTGCCTCTGAGCTTCTGGAGCTCTCTCTCTACTACTGTTCCTCAGCTGACGCTGCTCTCCTTCAGTTCTCACGGCCGTCTCCTGACAGCACAACATCAGCCATCAGGATGAGCTACCGGTCTAACTCTGATGTCATCAGGATGAGCCGGTCTGACTCTGATGTCATCAGGATGAGCTGATCTGACTCTGACGTCATCGGAGAATAAGGTGTTGCGACGGGCAGATAGGTTGAGGTGTGGGGACGGATAGGAAAAAAAAAACACAAAAAGGCACAAAAACATTCTAAAGTACCATAACGTTTTCGTGCACTCTATTAAAAGTGTTCTGAAGCCATTATGTGTGAGAGAAATTAATATTTAAGTCGTTAAATTCAAGATCACATAAACTTTTCCCTCTCGCGGCTGTCAGTCATTCTCCATTCAGTGTTCAAACAGCGCGTCACGTTCGAATTTAGAGATGTTCCGATACCATTTTTCTCTTCCCGATACCGAATTCCGATACCTGGACTCAGGTATGTATTCACTTGAACTTGAACTATTCAGCTGCAATTCATTCTAGTACTTTATGAATTGATAGAATTATTATGGTGTGCTTCAAACTTATCCCTAAATTAAACATGAACAAATACATAGAGCGAACTAGAGTATTTTTATTATCTGAATAACATTTCATAGCAATATTTATCTTAAGTGAAAAAGAACTTAAAATGCAGCTGCACATCTAATACAGTAAACGAAAAAAGGTATTTTAGATTTACAAAATAACTACAGTGTGTATATAAAAAAGTGCAACAAATAAATCTAGGAATCTAAAAAGATTATATGAATAATATAAGAAAATAATATCTTTATAACTGAAGATCAATAAACAATTTTGTTAAATAAATGACATTTCAGTTTTGACTGCGGCTGGTTATCCAGAATAATAAACTCAATAACTTTCATGTTGTTGGTTATATTTATTGTTCGTTGGCTGTCTTTTGAAAACATTTCTCTTCATTTGAGGCCCTGTTTACACGAGAACGCTCGCGGGTGAAAACGTAAAATTATTTAATCGGAAGTGCCTTTCATTTACACGGCGACGGCGTTTTGGGCTTAAAAATGCAAAAAAGTGAAACCACCCTCCAGAGTGGAAATCTTTAAAACGTTCCACCGCCGCGTTCCCATGTAAACGGTAAAACGCAAAGGTCTGCTTGACAGTGAAGGTTGTACGCAGGCGCGCGGGCTTGGTGTTGTTGTAGTGTGCACTCTTAGCCGCCTGAAGTGCATACTACATTGAATTTCACAGACTTTTGCGTCACCATCTGCACGCGGATTTCCCGTCCAAAACACTAATCTAAACGCAGAATAGAAAGTGATAACGCAACGCCACTTTTGCGTTTTCTCTTCAGAATCGTTTCCGTGTAAACATAGCCTCAATGAAGCTTTCAGAGATTGTTTATTCTGATGCGACTCATCCTCCGTCTGCCATCGTGTTCTGCGGGTTGACAGGTCTTCAAATGCTTAAGTTACTCGTGTTGAAGTTGCTAATACTTCTACCCCTCGAAATTGCAGTATGGCATGAGACATGTCGCCGTTTTACTGGCTGGTTGGTCCAGTCTGAAATACAGCCGATCTGCCGACATTATGCCAGGGCGCACGCACGCGCGTTTCTTCTTCGCTGGTTTAAACAGTGGTTGCTTGTAGCAACAGCACGACTTCCTGTGATTCCACTAGCAACCACTGTTTAGAGCAGCGAAGAAGAGTTGATCTCCGTTTTGCAGCGGCAAGCAAAGCTCAGCGTCGATACTGACAGTGCTTCTAATCCGCGTATCGGATCGGTACGCGGATAGAAGTACTCCGCCGATACCGATGCCAGAATTTTTATTGGTATCGGCGGCATTTCCGATACTAGTATCGGAATCGGAACAACTTTAGTTCGGTTACAGTAAATGATGAAACTATCTTCAAGATGATTCAATGTTAATACTATTATACTTTATCTCTAGATAAAGGTCTATGTTTCCGCATAAAACAACATTATCTTGCTGGACTTTATTGCTGTAACTTAATCGTGTTACTTTCTACCAGGTGTCGGAAAAGGGTGCACGATATTGACAAAAATGTGATATTGCGATATCGATATTAATTTCGATATTTTGAAATGGATGTAAAAATACAAAAGTTAAAGGAAAACGCATCAAAAAAGATTAATAAATAAAACAAGTTCTTACAACGTAAGGTTTATTTTAACTGACAGTCATATAGGACTGGTACAGCATGAATAAATAATAACCATGTCTCCAGAATAGGACATGTTTTACTAGTTTTGTACACTACAGTGTAAACGACAATAAATAAATAGCAAGTCAACAGCACTATATGCAACAGAAACGCCACTACATGCATTTTCTTTGAGCGGATAGCTATCTGATCGTAAAAAGACCAGGTGTAAATGCCCCGTGAAAGGCTTTCGTGACGTATTTGAATCTAATCGCTCAAACCACTTCAGGAGGAGGTCTGGGCCACATTTCAGTCGAAACTGAACAAACGTAAATGCATATCGTTGTTGAAACTACATATGTAAAATGTACTCCTTCCAAAAACGCTAAAATTGAGAACGTTACAGGCTACATGTCATGTAATGGCCAGATATGACGACGCGCGTGACTAAATACTGCATTACCGCAGATGAGCATCTCCTCATCCAACTGTGGGATAACAAATTTTATTAACATGGTTAATTTAATGTTTTAAATGGAGAAAGTGTCTAGATCTTTGAAAACAGTAGGAGTTCCCAGCATGACACTTTGAGGAGTTCCTTTGACCACACGGGAAAGTTTATCTTTCCTGTTTCTCTTCTCTTCGTGTGAAAATTCTTTTTTGAAGTTTTCACCTGCTCTGAGACCATTTGCCTTGGAGGGCTCCAGGGCCACATGCATTAGCATTTGCTTTGTCTTAGTGTCTCCAGCCTCATGTAATCCCTCCCTCTTTGAAATGTATAAATTAGAATGTAAGGTTCTTATAAATGACGATGTCTGACGTGACTGCAGCTACCAGCAATAAACAGCTTCTGCTTGGAAAACGTCCATTGTCTCCTGGTCTCCTGCAGTTGCTAACTTTTCTACCAAGGAAAGAAAAGTTTACTACACAACCAACGTGCAAACTATCGCAAATCAAAGTGAAAGAAAGTCGTAGACTCTTTTCACACAGTTATCTTCATTAAAAGTAAATAAACGAACTGATCTTACCTGATGATCGTAAAATGCAGCTCATAACTGTTGCTTTCGGTGACGTGCGGTGCACTCCATTAAATCTGCATATAGCGCGTGAATTGAAGATCGTATTTCAGATAAATCAGATATCTATCCGATCAGTGAAAACGCATGAAGTGGCCAGGTGGCCTGTTGTTTATCCTTGTACGCTGGTGTGCGCGTCGAGCCGTCAAGTGTGTGTGGACTGTGTGGTAGTAGAGCAAGGGAGAAGTGAGAGAGTGACGGCGATTAGCTTTGGAGAGCGCACTCTATATTGAGAAAAACAAAGTGTCTCCCCTGTTCTTTCTGACCACTGTGGGAATTCTGTAGCATGAAAAGTTAAACCTCTCCTTGATATCATGTTGTTTATGGAGAAGGAGAATCAGGAAATGAGTCGGGGGAAATGCAACGGTGCATGTTAGACCTGACGCATCATAATAAAAATATTGCATAAGTATTCGGGAGACTTTCGA
The DNA here is from genome assembly GCA_030378365.1 of Hybognathus amarus. Classification (NCBI taxonomy): domain Eukaryota; kingdom Metazoa; phylum Chordata; class Actinopteri; order Cypriniformes; family Leuciscidae; genus Hybognathus; species Hybognathus amarus. The sequence goes on from JAQIUQ010004414.1 coordinate 34,943, forward strand.
TATGTATATCGAGCAGACGTGATCTCGCGATAACAATATTGATTCGATATATCATGCACCCCTAGTGTCGGACGCTGTCGGTTAGATCACAACACTAGAGTCAGAGCACTATTGTTCTTCACGCGCACAGTCACTGAAATTTAAAACTGTTAAAAGAAAAGGCTCAATAAACTATTGTATAGCTAGATACTGTTTAATACACTGTCCATCAATATGTATTTCCTTTGTGCTTTGAACTTCTCAAAGCGGACTTCGACGCTGCAGCGTACATACCATAGGGTGCATACTCGGCTGCGCGCTGGAACTCCACGTGGTTTTAAGCGCATCATTCTGTGCTCGGGATACGCATAAGCGCTTTGTGCCGCACTGTGTTGGAGTCATTTATATCATAATGCAGTGACATAATTAAAGCTTCTTAACATTAATAATTATTAATGTTGCTGCCTCATTAAATAGCTGTGCTATACACTTAGAACATGTCTCAAATTTTAGTAGCCTTGGCTAAATCTAAAATAATTATCTTTTTCATTTTTATTATATTGTTAGGGTTAGGGTTAAGGTTAGGGTTAAATGTATTTTACAACAATACAAAGAGCAATATGTATTATTCACTAATCTAGTTTATAATAGCATTTTTGTCATAGATTATGATAATATATTTTGGGGATTTGTTGTTTATCTTTATAATGAAGCTGTCTGTATTAAGTAGATTGTGTTTAACACACACATTACAATGTAGTAATACTGCTGTTTAAATTGTTTTATCTTTAAACCTGTTGGTAGCTAGCTAGCTTTAAGTACTGAGTACCTGTTTCTTATATATATATATATATATATATATATATATATATATATATATATATATATATATATATATATATATTGTAGTGTTTGAATAAAGGGTGGCAATCTTTCATAATCAACTGTTGTTGTGGAATATATACTGGAGGTATATTTTAAGGGGCTAATTGAGGAAATTACTATATTTTTTATTATTTTAAAAATAAAAAAAATATCGGATTGGTATCGGCCAATACTCAGAATTTTTGGAATCGGATCGGTTTTGAAAAAACGTTATCGTTGTATCCCTGAAGGTTAAGGTGTGGCGACGGGCAGATAGGTTAAGGTGTGGCGACGGATAGGTTAAGGTGTGGTGACTAGTGACGCAACATGGCATCATGATTTTTGCGTTAACATACACGCCACTGTCAAGTCAAGTGGCGTGTTATCTATATGCATTTTGAGCTATCTGCGTGTATGTCTACATTGTTAAATGTCCGAGAGATTCTGTATGTACACGCCGTTAAAATGTACATCTACATCTGGGAGCGATATTTTTTCTTAGGATGGTAGGGGAAGACTCATAAATAGGGTTGGGTATCGTTTGAATTTGAACGATTCTGATTCCGATTTCAATTCCTTGTTCGATTTCGGTTCCTTACGATTCTTCGATTCCGATTCTTTTAAGAGGCAGGGTCAAAAAAGTTTAGCTAACCAACGGTCTTTCTGAAGGAAATACTCCTTCTGTCACAAATACTCCTTATGTCACAAATGTTGCATTTTGCAGAGATTTCGTTATTTTTAGAAAAGTGAAGCCACACTTTGGACCGCCGACGTAAGCTAGTCGTGTTCGGCTCGCGCAGTTATGCCAACACTTCCGGTAGACGCTTCTTCGTTGGTGTTGTTCAGCGGTTTCTTCTTCCGGTCGGCGGACTGTGAATATTCGAAACTAGCAATCAAAATTTTAACTTTAAACGATTCCGGAAAAAAAGAAAAGTTAGTCCCGGTTCCAATCGATACTTTATTTTCAATACCCAACCCTACTCATAAATGTTATTTACCTCAGTGACGGGTGGGTTTAGGGACGGGTTGGGGTAGGTCATATATTTATATATACAGTAATGTAATGTTAAGTCAACGGCATTTATAAACGCGCTGAAAAACGATTATGTGTGTTGATAGCATGCCAAAAATTCTAATACAAATTGGCATGTCATACATACGCCATTTCATGAGATCAGTCTGAGTGACGGATAGGTTGAGGTGTGGAGATGGATAGGTTAAGACAATGCTTTTTTAAAAGACAATGCTTTTTTCTCTATGGTCTAATCTTATTGTTTTATTTTCACATGGCTGACATTCGCATTGCATCCTTAAATGTGAATGGAGCAAGAGAATTTATAAGACGTACAGCGATATGAAACCATGAATCAGAAACAACTTGATGTTTTATTTCTGTAAGAAACGTCACAGTGCTAAAACAAATGCTGTTGAAGGGACGAAAGAATTTGAAGCTCATAAATCTCACTTAGCTGGAGGTGTTGCCATTTTATTTGCTAATAGTTTTCCTCCTTGTTCCATTGAGATGGAAGAGGTTGTGAACGGTGGATTGCTAAAGACTTTGTTTCTATATATCTGTATGCTCTAACTCTACCAGCAGAAGGAATGGTGTTTTCACATAGCTACTCTTTGTGAAACGTTGGACAAATGTAATGTGAAGAGCATTTGTTTTTATGTGGAGACTTGAACTGTGTGGATAGTATTATGAACAGAAATCATGTAGATCCACATGTGCTTTCTCATCGCGACTCGTTCAGATGATGGACATAAGTGATGTGTGTGCCGTATGGAGGACTTGGATGGGGATGGGGATGTAAAGCAGAGCACATGGACACGTGCCCATGAAAACAGGCTGTCATTAGCATGACTAGACTATCTTGCTTTAAACACCATTTTGATGTTTTTAAGAACTGTTTCATAATCCCAGTTGGGTTTTCTGATCTTAATCTAGTCAGTACAGTAACTTTAATCTCCGTCAAGCTGAAAAGTGCTTACTGGGATTTTAATGCACATTTATTTGATTTAAAGATTTAAAGTGTAGAACATTAAAACCTGTGGAAAACTGGGCAGGCATTTGGTTTTAATTCTGATATTATAATTTTACACAATGACTTTGAGGGTTTACTGGAAGCTAACGGTGGCTTGTGTGCTGTTTTTAAAGCATGTTATGATCATGGACAGAAGCACTTTCTGTTTATCTGTACACTAATGGTGTTATCATAATACTTAATTAACAACATGATGTGGATTATTATTAAAACATTCAGAGGGTTTTCTTCAAAATGTTGCTGTTTTATGAAACTGCCCATATTCTGGTGTTGATATAAAGGCATGAAGCTAAAATGAAATGTTTTTTATTTTTGTTTTGTTTAAAAGCAGAGGATCTGTTCTTTATTTTGAAATATTGTATGTTCAGATCTTGTTCAGAGCCTGTACGTAGCTCATAGCCAATCGAATTCAATTAGAAAAACACAAGTATTAAGTACAGTTTAACATAGATGTTGAAGTTGTTATTTGCATTGGAAATTGTTTGCACTTGTAGTTCACAAGTTAAAAAATAAAAGTTTAATTTAATGACTAAAGTGTCAACAACTTTAATTGGGTACATGTGCAGAGCTGAAAGTTATGTTACTAAAGCGGTAGCTGTATATTGATATTGAAAAGCAACGCAACTCAGTGGCACTGTGACAACCACAGTAGATAGTCTACAGGCTATCTAAGTTATAAGTTTTATAAGTTAAATGGTCTTCGTCAATGACGATGCCTAGCAGGTTGGTACTATACAACTTCATGGCTAACATGTCTTGCCACACTCATCCAGGCCTCGGGACTGCCAAACAGAAGTTGGTTTCGACAATTCTTTAGCGCATTCTCTTTCTTGGGACACAGCTGAGCGGCAGATATTCCAAGGTTGACCGCCTCCTGTACTGGTCCTCCATTCAGGGCGATTGATGGCGAGACAACAATAACGACTGGGGTCTCGCGAAGTTTAAAGCCAAAAGCGGCTCTTTTTTCTAAATAAACTTGTATTCTAAACTACTTAAAACAATATCTAAGGCTGCATCAAAAGGTAACTTTGCGTCTGCTGCCATGTTGAATCCATAGATATAAACAAACTGTGGTGTGTGGCATAGATGTCGTCATCTTCTTGCTGCTCCCTCCCCGTTCTGTGATTGGTTCCCTAAATGAGGCAAAAATCTGGCCTTGGTATCCAGACTGCCTTTCAGCGTGAATAAAATCGGCGCTGCGGTAAGGCAATATGGGGAAACCCAGACTAGCATAGATGTTAAATTTCAATCAAATGCCAATGCAATCCTTCTGTGTCCAGAGGCAAATGAGCATCAAAGATCAGTTTCAGCCTGCCTACTTTTCTTTCCGGAATTAATAGATGTTTTTGGACTAATCTGTTCATGTAACGGTTCAGTTGTTCACTCATGAAGACAGTCACTTGTCGGCACCTACTGGCTTATGATACAAGTTGCGCAAACACAGACAATAATAATGGCAATTTATTTAAGAGGTGCTTGTGTTGTTAAATTGAGCTTATAGTCAACACATCATCCTCAACACACACACACACACCCTCCCATGCAGGAATGAGCGAGCAGCTCGTGGAAGCACAGACTATAATGATGGCTATGTTTAGTTCCTGATGTTATGAATAATGCAGAAGTGAGTTGTTATCAGAGGTCTGAACAGAGGACAGAAATAATCAGACTCAAAACGAGGCGTCTCACACAGTGTTTGCACATTAACTCTGATCGCAGAAACAGAAACCAGTCCATGAACCGTTCAGGTTCAGGAATGAAACCAGTAAATGATGAGTGGATGTCAAGTTTCAACACACATTCAGTGAGAGGTGGTTATTAACCATTGAATCATGAACAATTACATTCCTGACCTCAACCCTTGTGGAACTAAAACAAGTTAAACAATGAAAAAGCTACAGGAGGTGACAGGACATCTGTTAAAACCAATATAAAAAAGGCTGTGACACCTACAAATAAAATGGACAATGTTTTAAATTTGTGAATGATATAGGCCTAACTAAAAAAAGGTTATTAGTGCTTTTAAAACAATTGCAAACATTTTCATGTTAAAATGTGTATTTTTTCTGTTAAATGAATGTGCCGCACGAGAGCTGGCTGGTGATTGGTCCAGATGTGGAATATAAACACTTGGAATCGTCTTCTCATTGGTTAAATGACCTGTCCATCAATTATTTGCCACAGAGACAATGGCTGACCGTATACTGAGAAAATAGAAGAAGTGCCTAGCTTACAATCTCACAAAATCTGCACTGTTCAGATATTACAGTGACATTACCACACTTTACTCTTTTGTGAACATTGGATGTTCTTCATTTGGACAGTTGTCAGATAGTTTACCCGAGTGTGTCATCTTGTGATTGAATGAAGTCCTGTTTCACTTCTTAATTTGTACTCCTGACACACATTAGTATAAGACTGCTGAAGCATAGATCACAAACCAGAGAGCTAGTGCTGGGCGGTTTGACCAAAAATTGATATCACGTTTTTTTTCAAAATCATAACGTTTTTTTTTTTTTAAGCATAGTCAGGTGTTCAATGCATTTTCTATTGGTTAAGAGAGGAATTACTGCAGTAAATTGACTTAGGATGGTCTATTTTACTGTCATTGGTGAATATTGTAGAATAATTCCACACTAGTAATACAGGTTTGCATGGCCCCAGAAAATTATGCTGTTTACAAATAAGAGCCATTCATGATTCTAATGAAGTGAGGAATCAAAATGCAAAGACAACTGCAGTCAAAATACAGAACTTTTATTTTAAACAACACAATTAGAACAACTTGGAATACTTTTGCTAGCTCAAGTACAAATCCAGGAACATTACGTGCATTCGAGTAAATATAAAAGGAAATCTTGACAAAATTAAAACAAAATTATGCAAATTGCATTAGTTATTCCTTCAAAAGTATTGCTTCGAAACCAGAACAAACATAAAATAAATATAAAGTGCTAACTTACTTGGCACACAGGATTATCCTGTATAATGGAAACAATATTTGGCTCGACTTTTCTTTAGCTTTCCCCGTGTTACATGCTGATGTGGAGGGCGCTAAATCTGCGGAAGGACTTTAATTTAATACATTCTTGATATTCCAAGACATGTTTGCGGCTAAGGCGCTGGAGCAATTTGCTTGTGTTGCCAGGTCATTCTCCCCAGCGGAGAATTTTAGCCCGACAGCACTTACATAAAATGGTTGTTTGTTCGACGTCGGATTTTTGGAAAACAAAAAACCTCCAAACAACAGACCCGGCTCCTCTTTTTAGCACAAGTTCTTCTTCGGTGTCATCACTGTCATGTTGTACTAATTCTTCAGCATCCATCGTCCATGTAACGTAACAGAGCGCTCCTGTTTGTTTACACTCGTCGGTGCTTAGTAGTGCAACGGGTAAAGGGTCAGTCTGAAACAGTGTCGCGCACTCTGTGGTCGCGCAGCGCAACGTTCGTTCCGAACGTTGTGTAATTAAATACACCGGTATGGCGGTTTATTCAAAATCAAAATCGTGACGAAAATATAAACCGGTTTTCGGTTTGAACCGGTCTTACCGCCCAGCACTACCAGAGACACAAATACTGGTTCTATAGCCTTAGACAGTTCAAAAGATGTATAATTCATCCGTTTCAATAACATTTTTGGTCAGTAGTCTCTATAGTAAAGGGAAATGGTGATGTCAAACCTGAGGACCAAGAGTTTCCTCACATATTCTCTCACTCGTGAAACAAACAAGGGAAGTCGTGAACCTAAAGTTCTGCATGCACACTGAACTTCCCTAGATGCATTCCTCTGAGACCTGAAGCTCCCAGTGCAGATTGACTCAATGCAGATCGACTCGAACCCAATGCAGATCGACTCAACCCAATGCAGATTGACTCAATGCAGATTGACCCAACCCAGTGCAGATTGACTCAATGCAGATTCGACCCAACCCAGTGCAGATTGACTCAATGCAGATTCGACTCGAACCCAGTGCAGATTGACTTGGACCCAGTGCAGATCGACTTGAACCCAGTGCAGATCGACTCGAACTCAGTGCAGATCGACTCGACCCAGTGCAGATCGACTCAATGCAGATCAACCCAACCCAGTGTGGATCGACCCAGTGCAGTGCAGATTTGCCAGTGTGATTCCCTATGTTGACTCCAGCTGAGCACGGGCGTTTCATTCAACGCCTCAACGCCACAACCACAGAGGCCGTACTAACATTACTAACATCAATGGTCATTTCGAATAAGTGTTTCTGTTTAGAATGATTAGCTTTCTTTATGTTCCTGTTAAATTTAGCTTGTTTCTGGTTCTGTTCCTTGAGCCGGTCCAGAGCCCTAGTCAGTGTGCCACGCTCATAGAAAGTGATGTAGGTTTGCTCAGAAATCTTCTAGTGTTTCTCTCCTCTGTTGACGAGTGGATCTGAGCTCGAATCCCTAAGCTGACAGAGAGAGCCACGGTTCGCCTAGAACGCACAGTAAAGTGTTAGTGTGTGAGGGATTGTGGATGAGAGAGGGTTCAGGGATCTCAGGAATGGTGGATGTGTGGACAGAAGCCTCTAACCCTGAACACCTGAACCAAGCGTTGTGGAGAGTAATCCCTTCTCTCCGAGAGCCGGACCTCACAAGTCTGAGGAAAACCAGGTCACCTAAGCCCTGATTAAACAACCTCAACTTCAGCATTTCTCTCACTTTTCAGCTGTTTAGCTGACAGAAGGGACTTTTCCTTGACGAAGCAAAGTCTCAGTGATTTAGTGGTGAATGGACTTATCCGGATGGAGGAAACGTGTTTTCTCTTCACGTAAAGGCTTAGCCTGTCAACATTGGGCAGAAAGTTTTCAGACCGCTACACATAAAGACGCCGCTGTGCTGATGTCATGAAGGGATGATGTGTCATACGGTCATCAAGGAAAAACACCATGCCAAACAAGTCATGCCACCAAACTAGTGCTGTAGCAAGACTTCAGCAGTCCTTACCAATACCAGGACACTGGTTCTCTGCAACACTATTGTAACCATTGTTATAGTTTTTTTAGCACTGCTCAGTACTTCCTTTTGTTTCTAAGCTGCTTGAAATAGTAGTTGTTTCGCAGCTACAAGCTCATCTCTGTGCTGTCATCTTCTTGATCATGTCTTTCGCTCAGGCCACAGCACCGTAATGACCCATGACCTCCTGACATCTGCTGGTCCTGGCCGTCTCCCTGTTCTCATCATGCTCGACTCAACAGCAACCTTTGATCACTTAGCTCTCAGCTATCAGCTAGCTTGGTTATCATATCTCACTGATAGACAGTTTTATCTCAGTCCATAACTTCAGATCTTCTGTGTCCTCTCTCTAAGGTGTGCCTCTAGGCTCTGTTCTCGGACCACTTCTGTTCAATATTGATCTATTACCTGTTGGTCACATTATCTTTAGTCATGGTCTCATTACCTGCAAATTCACACAACAGCTCGCTCCGTCTTCATCTGGGCTTACTGAAAAACTGTGTTGCTGACATCAAAATCTGGTTACACAGCAACTTCCTAAAATGTAATATTGATACAACTGAGGTTATTGTTTTTGGTCCAGCATCCATTTAAAAAAAGTCTGACCTGAGTTTATCTATTGATGGGTCCACATTAATTCAATCTCATATAAGTTATATTAGCGAGACTGCGTTCTAACACCCTCACAATATTCGCAGAGTACCAGTATTTTGACACCATTAGACCAAACGTTGAATGGTTTTTACAGATGCATCTGTTGACCGGTGAGAATCTCCCAGTCATGTTCATGGTTCGCTCCACATCCGAGAATCTCACACCGCAGAGAGTGTGTGCCGGAGAGAGAAACACACCTGCTGAAGCTGAAGAGTCAGAGTACAGTGAAGACGAGCAGCGCTCTTCATCTTCAAGTGTGTGTATTCATGAGTGTGTGTGTGACTCAGTGTTGTATGAGCCCTCAGACCTGTCTCTGCGTGATGTCCTCAAGAGATGTGTGTGTGTTCTTTACCAGCTCGTTCACACAGAACCTCTCTCTCTGTGTGTGTGTGATCTCGGCTCTTCTGTATGCACTGCAGACCTGCACTAACTCAAGAGGATTATTTCATGACTGCACTCATCAGCTTTATTGCATTTACTGAATTCTCCATCCGCTTTGGTTTCTGGGTCACGTAACGTTTGGTGTGAGATCAGCAGCTCAGGATTATGAGTCTCAGTGCTGGAAACAGGAACACATGCACAAACAATAAACTACGTCAGTTATTCACTCATTCTTCCAGTACTAGCGCTGATGTTCGACTCAGTTTCCTTTCCAGCTGTTCTGACAGGTTTGTCCTTTTCACAAGCAACTCGATGCTTTCTGTTTGGGCTTTTTTCAGTTTTACTTGTTTCCAAAAATGTTATTTTAAATGTAACTTTTTTTTTTTTTTTAATTTTTATTATTTTGTCAATCCAAATTACTGTAGTAGTACTTTATTGATCCCAATTGTGAAATTAAAGTGCATTAGCAGCAAAAGATGAAGACAGTAAACCCAGTACACACAACACATAGATACACATATAATACATAAACAAATTGCCTCCCGATAATCTTCCCGCCAATAATAACGATAAAGCCTATGACGGGACCCTTCATGGCAGAAGGTGGACGTGAAGCTGAGGTGAAGTTTATCGCTAAACGAGTAACTACCTCTACAATCTGGAACTCGTAACAGATATATCTCGCCGAACACTGAGCGAACACAGCGCTTGAGTTTTGCTCTCCGTCAAGTGATCCATAAAGCCCACTATATCAGCTCATCTGGATGAATACGCAGTGTACTTGATGCGGAGTAAACACTCAGTGTAAGGCGTACGACTTGCTGTCAATTGCTGAGAGTGCTCAGTGTTTCTCACACACTCGATGAGAGAGAGAGTCTTACATGCCATGCAGAATTGAAGCGAACATGACGTCCACATGTACATTATATTATTTGTTGTATTATTGTATTATTATTGTGTTATTTGTGTTTTCTTGTGAAAATAACCGAGTTCATTTATTCATCTTTTATGAGCTAGCAGAGACTAATGCGCAAACGCAGACGTGATAATATTCATGAACCCAGCAGCTCATCAATCCTTAGTGCAGTTTATATTGTTATTAGTATGAGAATTCGTCGTAGTATTAGTTCAACTATTTGAGAGAATGGGAGAGGAGACGTAGAGGAGTTAATGGTTTATTCCTTTGGCTATACAAATTTAAAATGTTGCAAGAATAAGAATACGCTTCTTTAGGCTATTCCTCATTTGCATCACACAGGGAATAAATGCTGAACTCGATGCAGACCTGTTTTAAATAAATGAAACTGTCCCAACATTTTATTTAAACCTTGATGTTTCTGGCATACATTGAACAAAATGAATGTAGCATCATTACACTGAATGATGTTCAATAACCCATCTGACAAAATGATCAAGTTAGTTTATAGATCCGGGAACAGAAATGTAAGGAATTCTTTATTAAAGGAAATATTTCACCTCTGGAAAGATGACTGTGTATTTAAAATGGGTCATTTAATTAGAAGAAATGTGACATTATGTTTGAATTTGGCGCTTTTGAGACTGAGAAAAGCCTAGAAGAGAAAGAGAAATGTATTTTTTTATTCAGCAAAGGCTGAATCCCGGACATTAACGGGCCGGACATGTCCTGGAAAGAGGATGGTAACCCGTACTACTCTGGGGTGCGTTTCCCGAAAGCATCGTTCGCCAACTATGGTCGCAAGTTCCATCGTTACCAATAGAGTTCAATGGAAATTGCAGACCAACTTGATTGGCGAACGATGCTTTCGGGAAGCGCACCCTGCTTTCTCCACAGAACAAGAGCATGCTAGCTTAGCTTCCAATAAAAGATGGCCGACACTATGTGTTCATTCTGTGAGTGAGATCGCCCTCTATGGGCAGGTTGAGGACATGCGGGACAGACCCTAATACTGACTGTAGTCTTTAGCCTCTGGACAAAACATCCTCTGATGACATAATACAAAGCTTAATGCTGAATCCCGAAGTATCCCTTTAAGATCACATTAGTTACTGTTACTCTTATAAATTATAAATTTGAAGTTCACCAAGTATTTGATTATTCCATTTCTCCTGATTACTATTTTATGAAATGGAAATATGTGCATGACCTAGAATTCCTGGCATTTCAGAACCAGTGCGAGGTGTGTGTGCACAGAGGAAAAGGTGTGTGTGCACAGAGAAAAGAGTGTGTGTAAACGACAGATCCTAACCTGACCTACTCTATCCTCTCTGCTCTCCTGAAGCAGCTCATGTGGAGATAATGTGGGGTCAGTTGGACCTGGTTCAGGAGCACACACACACTCTCTGGGTCAGTCGGACCTGGTTTTGGAGCACACACACACACACACACTCTCTCTGCTCTCCTGAAGCAGCTCATTGTTAGCTTAATACCCTATATATTTATATAGTTTCACTGTATGAGTCACTACACACAGCATTGAGATCAATGTACATTTGAGAGTTTAAATCACTAACAACAGTTAAAATACTCGCAGAACATAGCAACTCCACAGCAATGTACAATCAATGCAGCTAGTGCTCATGACCAGTTAAAACTGCTAGCATCAATAAACCATGTCTGTCGTCACTAAAGAATTGAGCATCTCAAAGTTGATGAACAATGTGGCTTTTCCCAGAAGTCTCTGAACACACACAGCATGTGGTTTACTCCAAACTCATTCGCCACAAACATGCAGGTCAACAATCTTTCTCCTTCGGTTTCATAACCATCAAAACCACCGTCGTCACTGTGTAACACTCGTCTTCTCAGTGTGTGTGGCCATGACCAATAGGCTGCACTCATTTTGATCTCAACTCTCTATCTTTATTTTACAAATGACGAATATAATTTTTCAATGTGAAATTCAGCATAAGAGTGAGAACAGCTGCAAGCGGATCGAAGTGAATCATTCAGTGTGATTTATCAACTCATTCGACTCACAAACTGCACGCCGCTATGTGTGTGTTCTTAAATGTAATGTATCACACATTATCTGATTTTTCCCCATTATCACTGATAATAATTGTTAGCATAACGATGAGAGAGAGTTAGCAGACACAGACTCTCCACTGGCCTCAGATATGAAAAGCTTCATATTTATAAAACCACAAACACAATCGTCTAATATCAGTGGCCCTCATTTATCAAAAGTGCGTACACCAAATTTCCAGCGTATACCTTGCGTACACCCAAAACCACGGTGAGTTTGAGATTTATCAATATGGACGTGGGCGTACGGCACGCTCGAATCCTACACCAGCTCAGGAGGTGGTGTACGCACGTTTTGAGTTAGTGAGGAAATGCGCAGAAAAATTCCTAACACCACAAAACGCACTGACAAACTAAAAGATATATTATGACCCACTGTAAAAAAACAACAAAAAAACAACAACATAGTAATTATAAACTTAAGTGTTTATTTTTGTGCAACGTGGACTTCAATGTTTAATTTGTGTGACTTTACCAAAGCATTTGATTTGTAAGCATATGTAGGCTATTCCTTCAGTTGCGAGCCTGTGGACTTTACCCTGCAAGGATTAGCTATCCCCGACCCCGGCAGGTGCGCACGGACTCGGTTCGGTAATGAAAGGCTTTCAATGACCAAAAAATAATTCAGACTGACAAAATAATAATAGGCCTAATAAAAAAATACATTCTTCTTCTTTTAAATGATAATAATAATACAAATAATAATAACGTCTTCTAAATAACAATTTTGGCGTCATTAATACAAATCATAATAATAATAAGAATATTACAAATTGTCATGCAATTATTAATGTGAATGAATGGTACTTCACATCACATCATCATCATCACTATTATACATGTGACGTGATTCAAAATTGAATGCTAATTTCAAAAGACGTGCTGTAAAATAATGCATTGTGATAGGTCATTTCGGCTCCACGCCGGAGAAGTGTCTCGTCTTTGCCGTCTTCTGTGTGTCCATGGCGTAAAATGAGGGCGTGGGGGGAGCGGAGACTTGAATATATAAGGGCGCGTTACTCTAATGACGATCGTTTTTGGCCGCAGGATTTATCAATGGCAGGCATTGCGTACACCTGGATTTCAAAGGTACGCACAGCTTCATAAATCAGGCGGTGAGAGGTGTGTAAGCATAATCTTACGCCAAAATATACACCCGTTTCTACGCAAGATTGATAAATGAGGGCCAGTATGTCACACTGACGGAATATTTGTATAATCTAATCTGAGAATCTTATGGTTTCCTTTGTTTTGTCCTTCAAATCCCGTGTGTGATTACGAGCACAGAAGGCCAGATTTCTCCGGTTTCAAAACCCTTCATAGCACAGAATCGGCTCTTCGAAAAGTTTTTAATGATATTTTTTTAGCTACTGACTCTGGGGATTGTGTTATTCTTGTGCTTCTTGATCTGACAGCCGCTTTCGACACAGTGGACCATGAAACCCTGATCTTTCGTTTGGATCGGTGGGTGGGCATCAAGGGCATTGCACTGAAATGGTTCAGGTCCTACTTGGAAGGTAGAACTTTCTGTGTCAGCTGTGGAGACTATGTGTCTTCCTCTGCTCCTCTGTCTTGTGGGGTTCTACAGGGCTCAATCTTGGGCCCTCTTCTCTTTCTCTTTATCTACTCCCGCTGGGTTCCATATTTAGGAAGCATGGTATGTCTTTCCACTGCTATGCTGATGATAGTCAGATCTATGTGCCTCTAAAAAAGAATGAAACTATTGGCCCATTACTTAAATGTCTTGATGACATAAAGGCCTGGATGGCTCTAAACTTTTTAAGTTTTAACGAAAGTAAGACTGAAGTGATGTTTTTTGGTGGCACCTCTGGAACCCCCTGTGTTGATCTGGGTTCTATGAGTCAATATATGAAGCCAACTGTCACTAATCTTAGGGGTTAAAATTGACCCTGACCTTAAGCTGGACAGACAGTTACAGTCAGTGGTTAAAACAGGTTTTTTTCAATTGAGACAATTGGCCAAAATCAAGCCATTTCTTTCAAAGCAGCATTTTGAGACAGTAATCCACGCCTTTGTTACCACTCGGTTGGATTACTGTAATGCACTTTATGTGGGTGTCAGTGGGTCCTCTGTTGCTCGTCTTCAGATTTTTTAACTGGAACACGTAAATACGAGCACATTTCCCCTATTTTATCCTCACTCCATTGGCTGCCTATATATCATAGGATCCATTTAAGATTCTTTAATTTGTGTTTAAAGGTCTAAATGGTCTTGCTCCACCTTACATCTCGGAGCTGCTACACCCCTATAGGGTAGATCTACCTTTAAACATTCGACAGGCATCATCATTGTCTGTTTTTAAGTCTCTTCTTAAAACCTATCTTTATTCTTTGGCTTTTGATAAGTGAAACTGAGAATCCAGGTTTGGTTATATTGATTTTATTGTTTCATTGTATGGTTGTGTAGGGCTCGGGGCTTTTTATGCATGTTTTGTTTTACTGTACAGCACTTTGTGTAAATTTTTTGGGATTTTAAAGTGCTCTATAAATAAATCTTGCTTGCTTGCTCTCTCCTGACCAGCGTCACGATCATAAAACACACACACACACACATATACGCTCAGATAGGCTGTGTGTGGGGGGACCCCGAGCTCTGAGTGACGAGGACCGAAACGAGACGCGGTTAGCAAGTGAGTCGACGGAAGCGTACCGCCACTTCATACCTTTTCTCATCTCGTGAGTCTGGTGTGAACATCAGTCCGAACACTATTATCAGCGCTTCTTTGCGCCGCCGTCCGCTACGCACACACACACACACACACACACACACACACTGAGAGCTCCTGTAGATAACAGTGGAAGTGATGCTATGATTGCTGTCTGATCAACAGAAAACTCAAAGGCCCATCCTCCACATCTGACTGGGGTTCCTCCGTGTGTGTGTGTGTGTGTGTGTGTGTGTGTGTGTGTGTGTGTGTGTGTGTGTGTGTGTGTGTGTGTGTGTGTGTGTGATCTGCCGGATCAGGAAGAGTTGAGCGTCTCCTTCCTGGAGAGCAGCAGATGTGAGGTTTCATGACCTTAATCTGTGCTCGTGTTCAGCTCTGAGTCGCAGCGCTTCATCTGCATGCAGGGCGCGTTCACACACACACTCACACACATCAAACACTGCATCACTGCAGGACGCGTTCACACACACTCACACACTGCATACTGCACACAGGACACGTTCACACACACACTCACACACATCAAACACTGCATCACTGCAGGACGCGTTCACACACACTGTATATCACACATGTATTGGCGCAGCCCTGTTTGGACCCGACGGCTCTGTCTCTGGTACCATCAGCTGTAAGTTCACTCGTCGGGTTAGGTGTGTGTGGTGTCTGCACATCTGTAACATTAGGCTCAGTATAACACCTGTGTTTACTACAGTACAGCTGAAGCAGGAGCTGGGGAACTGTGTCACTCATCCTCCATCATCTCAGCTCCACTAATACTGGTGAACATGAGGAGACACGGCTGCACTGTTTATCCTTCTGGTCTTTTATAACAAACATTCACAAAACTCGAAACCTTTCATTGATTATAAAGAAGAAAGTGTGAAAGGAAACTCACAATGTGAAATAAATGTTTTTCTCCAATGCATGTTGGCCACAGTTTTTGGCATCTCTGGAAATGATTCTGAGTAAAATATCCCTGAAGTATATTCCCATTCATATTCCCATTTTCAGCACACCAGGGTGACCAGGAGCATGACATTATCCAGCCATGACTTCCTGTCCCACAGGAGTATAAACATGAGGACACGTCTGCGGTCTCCCTTTTCCACTTTTGCTGAAATCTTATTGGCTAACCCGAGATTGGAACAGCTGGCCAATAGTTGCGCAGGATGAGCTCTGATGTCAAGGGACCGTCATTCATCAGCCAATGTGAAGAGACGGCACATCCCTCAGTACTAGGGGTGTAACGATTACCCTCGTGTCACGATCGATACATATCACGAAACTGAACTCACGATACGATATTATTGCGATACTCCAAGACATATGGTAAAAGGTTCACAAAAAAATTATTGATGATTAAAATGCTAACTTTGATATTACATTGTGGGTTTAAATGAATACGCTTGGACTCACTGCTTGTAACCCAAGGACAATGGTGACACCAGAATAACAATATTCATGATTCTGAAGCTGAGAATACTTCACTAATTTAGACAAATATGCTTGACATTAGAATAGCATCAGACGTTTGGCATTATCAGGACCCACAAATATACTGCATTATGATACATTATAATCAACAATATATATGTAAGCTATAAGGTACGTGAGGCTGTGCTGTATGGTGAATAAGTAACGGCTGAAGGGCATTGTTAGGTCTTCACGCGAAGCGGAGTAACCCCTTCAGCCGTTACTTATTCACGATACAGCACTTGCCTCAAGTACCTTATTGCTTTTATAAAACGGTTGCCACACAATATTTAAGTAAAAAACAATATTAGTGCAACTTTCTTGATGTAAAAATCACTAAAAGCCTACCTTCCGCTAGAAAACGGTCCATGAGTGTGAACAGCAACAACGTTCCAATGTGTAAAATGCATGAAAGCTCAAATAAAAACAACATAGAACCGCAGTGTTTCGCAGCGATCAATAGAACCGTTGGGCTGAAGCGGTCATAGCTGTGTTTTATCGTGAATAAAGCACAGCTCTTGACCAATCAGAATCAAGGATTCGAACTAACCATTTTATAAAAGTACACTTCAGTACACAACAACTTCTCAAAACTTGAATTTGTATTTTTGGTGAACTATCCATGACATGTATTGTTGCATTTTTGTATTGCGATATATTGTTACACCCCTACTTAGTGCATCCCCAAAGCACACGAACAGCTGGTCCGACTCACGAAAGGTGGCTAAGCAATTCACACACAATTGCGCCCATGCATTGTATACAGCCCTGTCAGTATTTGCATTCTTCGTGACAATTGGCCAGCAGTTCTAAGCTGGCGTTAGTCCATAAAGCCTTGTTTATACTCGACGCGTCCGCAAGAGCGCGCAGCAAAATGACGTCATTGCGGTGTGGCGGTCATGCACGTCGGCTCCGCAAGACCCCATTGCGCCTGGCGGTGTGCACGGCACTTTTAGTAACATCGCACATGGCGTCGCCGCATCCAAAGATGAACGATTTCGAGGCGACTTTGGCCGAGCTGGTACGTCTGTACCAGCATGTTTATGATCCTTCCATGCGGGACCATAGAGACAGCCAGATGACACAGAATTCATGGAGAGAAATTGCGAAGACGTTGGGGAAGGAAGATGTATTTTGTCAAGTATGGAAAAATCTTAGAGACAGGTTTGTCGAAAGCTAAGAAAAAAGTCGATGGAAGAAGCGGTGACCCAGGTGGACACAAGAACAATCCACCAATATTAAACGAACTTGGTTGGCTGTCCCAATTTGTAAAGCACAGTGAAACCAATTCCAATATGGAAGTTGAGGTAAGCAATATTTTTTTTACAACTTTTTCTCTTTTAAAAGTAGCCTAAAGCAAGGTAACTCGTTTGTTTAATGTAATTTAAGTTCAGATTGTTCTTATGTAATTGTATGATAGGCCTACGTTGTATATCACGTTTAAGTTTAAGGAATTAAAAGATAAGTTGTATGTTTAATTTATATAAAGTTCTTAGCAAAGCAATCCCTTTACTGTGTTGAACATGTATGTTTGGTAATGTGCCTGAGGAAATTAAGTATGTGTTTATACATATGCAATCTATATTTTTGTAGTCAAAAGACTGTTTATTTATGTTTTACTTATTGAATTTTTAAGGAGGAAGTTAACACCAGAGAAGATCAGATCTCCATGGCCACACAGTCACCTGGAAAATCTTCATCATCTTCTTCACCACCACCAGAGACAACAACAACGGACGGCTCCTCACCAGTTACCCCATCACCACCTCCCATTTCTCCACTTCCCGGAGCATTGCATATTCCACCATCACCTAGTCCATCTTTGCCTTCCCTAAGACACCATCACCGAGACCCAATCCATAGCATCCCTTCCATTTGCCATGTACTTCATCCCATAAAAGAAAACGAAACACTGACGACGCCCTGCTAAAGAGATTGGAGAGGCTGGACGAAGAGAGAAAAAGTGCCAGGCAGCAGGACAATGAAGACTACAGATTTGCTGTGGTTATGGCTGACATGCTTGCAAAAGTGGACCCAAGGAAGAAGCTTGATGTAAAGTTCAAGCTGAATCAGGTCCTTTTGGAGGCACTGAGGGACAACGATGCATAGACTTTTTGCATTTACTTTTTTCTTGTTGTTTTTCTATTTATCGTGTACTATTTATTTAAAAAAAAATAGTTCATTTACAAAAGAGAATTGTATTTATAGTTTGCTGTGAAATAAAAATGAAGATTTTATTTTGTGTACCATTCATTAGTGTCTTCACAAATAAACAGAATCGCTGCAGTACACTGATGGTGACAGACAGTGATTGACCTCATTCTTTTGTCTCTATACAGATGGAGACATTTGCATTGATGGGTGACCATAAATACCTTTAGTTTTGTGAACAGGATCACATTTGCATTAAGCACCCAGTTTGCACTTGTTTAAAGTAACTGCTTACATTTAAAAAATAGGTCTACAATACCAAAAGTAAGCCCTGCTGATGAAATTGAAGTTAAATTAAACATTCTTCAATAAGGCTTCAGTTGTTTAACTAGTTTACATGCAGTGAAAATACAACTGCATCTTTTTTTAATATGAATTTCAGCAATTAATCATACAATCTGTTTCTGTAAACTACATTAACAAAAGTAAAAACTTATATTTTCATTGAAATTGTTGGGAAAGTTCCACACTATCCAAAATTCATGCTTGATGTCAAGCCACTCGTTGCCTTTTTGCGGAGAGACAAAATCGCCTTTTAAAGCAGTCCACATTGCCTCGCAGACCTCGCTCACTTTTACAGAGACTGTGGTTGATCCCAACTTGTAGCTGGAGGCAACACATTTTTGTGTACTTCCAGATGCAAGTATGTGCAGTGTGACAGCCAGTCTCTCTTGCATACTTACTGGACTGGTGTGGGTTCTTTTAAGGTCCAAATATGGTTTAATACGATGTAGCAAGTCGTCGAACCGCTGAGCAGACATACGAAAGTATGCAAAGTGCATTTGCTCGTCCATTGCACACATTTCTTTGATTAGAACGCTGAACTCAACATCTCTTTGCCGGGTGGTGTTTAATGGGCGGACATTCCATCTTCTTCTTCTCCTTCGTCTTCAAGTTAACGCTAACAAACACAACAACTCTTCTTCGGAATTCAGCATGTCCACGCGAGACGCCATGTTTTCGCTACTGTTGCTGATTCCTGGTGTTTAGATGAGAATCACTCCGAGCTCGCCCCCTGTCGTTTCACACAATAGTACAACGCGCGCGCGTCAAGTATATACGCCTCCTCCGTCCGTAGAGGTGCCCGCGCAGGCAGCGGAGACTCGCGCTTTTACGAACGCGTCGAGTATAAACAAGGCTTAAGATTTCAGCAAAAGTGGAGAAGGGAGGAGTTCCTGCAGCGTAGCTACGTAATGTAGAGTTACCACTCTCAAAAGGGAACACTAAGGCCAAATCATCTAGCCTTGTTCTACCAGACTCTCATATACACTTCATTTGCACAGAGAGTCTGGCCTCTCTCCATTGACCAGCATTAACTTTACTCAACTGAAGATGTTGTGAATCTGTGTGTAAGAGGACGTGTGTGTGATTATATCGTCCTAATGCAAGAGTTTGAGTGGAAAGTTTGAAGAGTTTTTGTTTTCTGCCCTTCTGAAACACCAGTAACTCAGTAATCCCAGTACAGAAACTCCACATCAAAAAACAAGCAAAGAAGACTTCACAATACTGTAAGACTGGAAAGACTGGAAGAGAGGGCAACTCTCAGACAAACAGTATTTAACAGTAAACACAGGTCTAAACATTATTAGAGTAAACACCCATACTAACCTACTTTTATCATGCTGTGTTTTTTGTATATATAAATTTAGCGTTAGGCTGCATGGTTTTACTATTATGAGTGGAAGTCGTACCTTAAAATCTTCAAATCATGTTCTTCTAATTTTTCTGACATAAATCCAAGGTAAACAGCACAGCAGTCTTCAACTCAACGAAAAGCAGAGGAGTACGTTACTGAAGTGTCTGATTCTTTGATTTGAGGTGAAGAGGGTGTTTTCAGGTCTGCGTTCCTTCACGAGGATATTTGCATGTCAATTGCTCGTGGGCGCGTGGGCGTGGTCACATTAGAGTTAATGAGGACGCGTTTGAGAAACTATGTCGTTGCTTAGAGAATATTTTGTTTTTGATATAATTTATATCATTTAAAAATAAAAATAGACAGCAAGCTATGTAAAGACATGTCTCATGTGTGACAAACATTCGCTGAGTTATAAGTCCTTTTCTGTCGCATTTCAGAATCAATTTTACATTGAGAGAGAGAGACGGCAGAAATCGCGTTTATTTTCTTTATTTTACGAAAAACACAACATTTTATTTTTGTGTACACAAATGAAAGAAGACATTTAACCGTTTTGAATGATGTATAAGATTTATATGTAAGATCCAAATCAATAGATTATTATCAGAGTTGCCGGCACAACTGCCGACCCCAGGGGTTAATGTGAATAATTATCATACAGTATTATACATGTTTGGTATCATTTGAAATGTCTCAGTGCCACTGGCAAAATGGTCTCATCCGCAAAGAAGTAAACTCGAAAGGAAATAAAGTTTTTAAGAGTTTAAAGATAAGGGTGTGTCTTCCAGGCAAATGGCATCGGCCCTCAAAAGGCCTAAACTCTGAGTGCAAATTCCCATTGTTAGCAAATGTTTCCATGTAAAAGACCTTTCTGTCTAAAAAAAATGCAACAAGAGGCTCAGGGCGATTTATAGCTCAAATTAGCCCGTGATTGTGTGTGCGCATGCAAGACACTCAGCATCATAGATTTTCTAATGTCAAGTTTGCATCTTTTCTCTTTATTCCAGCGCATTTGATGTTTTGTATTTATTAACTTGTATTTGTTATAACTGATTATGAAATTGACATAATAGATTTACCTGACATAATAAATTGTAAATATTAGATTTTATTCTGACTGATCAAGTAGATTAAACAGATTCGTATTTTACCTCAAGTCAACGTCAGATGAATAATATTTGGCACTAACTACCACTAACAAAGACGACGTGAAATTTCGTTTAGAACAGCAAAAATGCTAACTTTAATGTTACTTTAGATACGTGTACGTGGAAAACCACGGCATGGTCAATCCACAGCTGTTATAGGAGCAGTAATGTTGGTCTGCTTATATCTGTAGTAGTGGCCATTCCTCTGCCTGAAGTGAACGTTACTTTACACTCAAGTGTATGCAAAACCACGGGCCTGAACCAGAGTATCTGTGATAGTGTAAGCATGAGATCGAGTAGCCAATCACCTCTGTTTAGTGACCGAAGCTGCGAGTGTGTGACTGCGAGAGCCGCGCTGAAACAGAAGCGGAGGACCTCAAACACACACAGATTCCTAATGTGAACGGGGAAAATATAAGTAAAGAGTTGAAAAGAATAATCAAATATCCTGCTAAACTATTATATAAATGACCATTAACCAAGTGGCATTCTAACCTAAACTCAAGGTTGTGATAAAATGGAGTCAGATAAAAGCTTAAATGGAATTAAATTACTTTCCCTCGGAAAGACAGTAACGCGGAGAGACCTTCACTTCGTTCTATCGCATACCGCCATTGGACCGATTTAGACAGGCTTACAATACTAATCCACTAATATATGCAGGAATTCATGCTTAACCAATGCACAGATAATCATGAGTTAATGTGTGACTTATGAAGAACTGAAACCATTCATGAATGATTGCCGAAGATCTAAAGGCCAATTTATACTTCTGCGTCGGGTGCGCGCAGTAGGTACGGCGTAGCATACGCACAGATGCATCCCACACCGCGTACCCTTCGCCGTAGCCTGACGTGCACCTCCTCAAAAATGTAACTACACGTCGCGACGACGCGGATCGCAAGACCGGTGATTGGTCGGCTTGGTAGCATCGCATTATCTCCTACACATTTCCACACGTACCTTCTCACGCATTTCCGCACGTACCACCTCCTCCGACGTCTTCTCTCATTTCTGCCTTTCAGTTTTAGTGATTTCACTAAAATGAACTGTTTTTCCACCTCAATAAGCTCCAATACCAACATGATCCGCTCTCTTTCAGTCGCTATTGTTTGTAGTAACCTAGCCGCGTAGGAATCTAAACACAGTGAAACATTAAAACCTTCCGCTGCCAACTAGCGTTTCGGAGCAGTACTGCAGAGCAACCAAGACCTGAACGCAGAAGTATAAATGCTCACAACGGCGTCGCCTACGTGCTGCAGCCAACGTCGTACACTGACGGCGTACCCTCGACGCAGAAGTACAAATTGGCCTTAACGTGATCGTCCAACATTCAGCTGGTGTTTGTCGGTATTTTCTGAAAGACGAAAGGACCCTTGAAATATGTTTGTGTTTGTGACGGACACTGGAAATGAGGATGCAACATTTTGATGCAAAAATCTTCATAAGCTAATCTCCAGAAACATAATATAAATATCTGAAATGTATTTCTTCAAGGATGATAAGGTTTGTTTGGTCTATGGTGTATTTGTGGTGCATGAATCCTTGTGTGTGTAAGAGTTTGTTCATGAACTCACTGTTTCAGACTGATCTCATCCTTCATCTGTGTTTAGTGTGTTTGAGACCAGCACACATGCCCATGTGAAGATGATCAGCTGTGGAGAAGTGTATGTGTAACACCTCGGACTGGAGCGTTTCACAGAGAGAGGGTTTGGCCAACTTCTGTTTTTAAGAGCCAGGGTTTGAAGAGAGCCAGTTATCTTACGAGAATATGTGTCTACTGTGAATGACCCATGTGGTTTAATGACCCTGTCACTAGTGTAAGCTCACGTCACATGACCTTGCTGAGCATTAGTGTCAGTGCTGGTGTACAGTGTGTGTTTCTGACCTGTGATTGTAGAATATTAGATGCTGACTGAAAGTCGAAAGCATCTTCACAGCCAATCATGATGAGCAGATCTTCTGGGTGTTCTGCAGCAGATGCTGTGTGGGTCTGTGTGATGAGGATGAAGATCTTCCTCTGTCACTGAATCTCTATAGGACACATGCCAACTGCGTTCATTAGTCGAATGACAGAGGATCTGACGATGAAAACGGAGAACTGTCTGTTGGCATGAGATGATGAGTGGGAAAAACAACACCTCCTCTATGCATTCCTTCTCCAGTGTTTTTACTGGTTCCCTGAGCTCAAAAGCCTTTATGAGTTCCCATTTACATTTGGTAATTCGGAAAGACTTTCGATGGTCCACTTTAGACATTGGAGTATCTATAAGCAACATGCCAACTATCTCTCATCAGTGTTATTAGAGAACAGCTCAGTCTTCAGAAAGGATCGGGGATCAACACACATGAACGTTTCAGCACGCAGATGTGTTTCTAAGATGCTCTTTTTAAGCAACAGAAAGGTGTAGTATGTAAATCAAACTGAGTATGATTCAATCGAAAGCTCAAATACCTTGAGATCTCCCACAGCGACACACACTAAACTCCATATGAAACACCTTGAACTAATTGTATAAGCCTATAATTCTTGTAGATGCCATTTTCATGAGCTATTATAACATATTTATCCAGCAAATCCAATCAACACACCACAAGACCGTGTGAATCACTGTAGTCGCAGGACAAAACACTGTTCTTCAGTTCCAATTACAACATTAAACAGGTTCTCCCCACTCAGTGAAACACCCACTGAGAATCCTGTTGAATGTGCCCTAGTTATTGGTGATTCTATTACACAGAACATAAAAATAGAGACACCAGCCACCATAGTCTGACATTTTTGCAAGTTTAAAAGTGCTGGCTAATGCTAATCGTACATTTTCTAAGATTATTATTCATGCCGGCACTCATGATGTTTGACTTCACTTATGGTGTGTGAACTCGCAAGTATGATGTCAGGCACTGTAATTTGCTCTGGCCCCCTTCCTGTTCGCAGGAGTGACGACATAATCAGTCGACTGTCCTCACTGTATCGTTGGCTGAGTGGTGTCCGCAAAATAATGTAGACTTTATAGACAATTGGAAAAGTTTTTGGGGCAAGCCTGACCTGTTGAAAAGAGATGGTATTCATCCCTCCTGGGCTGGTGCTGCTCTTCTCTCTAGTAATTTGGCTCATAGTCTTAGAGCTCAAACATGACAATCTGGGGCTCAGGTCAGGAAGCAGACAGACTGGCTAAACCACCGTCTGCTAGCGGCCTCGCGTCACCAAGGTCAGATAAATCCCATCACATAGAGGCTCTTTCACCTAGATATCACTGTGTCTGTTCCCTGAATTCGGAAAATACTAAACTTCCAAACCCATTAAAGGGAAAACCTTTAATTGATGTTCAACAAATAAAAAAACAGATATAATAAAAATGATTGGTGATAAAAATGGTTGCTGAATATCAATCCCTTCCTTCAAAAGCACTTATTGAAAATTATATGATTTCAGATTATAATCTAGATGTGCTGTGTTTGACAGAAACCTGGCTAAAAACAAACGATTACATAACTTTAAATGAGTCCACCCCGCTGTCACGGTGTAATGCGGGTGGAAGAAGGAATCCAGCAGAGAAGGTTCCAGTTCAACCATTTACTTAAATCAAACACAAAGGAACTGGTACAGACAGGAAGACGGGCAGAGAAACCACAAAACACTTCAAACGTTGACCGACAACGACTGAATGAAACTAAAGGAACTAAATACACATACAAATGAACACTAACAGGTGATACAGATGACAATGATTGACTAGACACAGGTGATGAGGGTAAACTGATGAGGGTTGTCAAGGAAACTGAAGAGTGGCGGGAAAACAGAACAGGACTAAACCAAAAACTAGAAAACGGGGAAACAAAGAGTCCAACGGTGACACCCGCAAGATTACAGTTATAAACATGAACCTTGTCTGCAAGGCAAAGGGGGAGGTGTTGCTGTAATTCATAATAATATCTTCTGAATTGTTGAAAAGTCTAGTTTCAAATATAATTCTTTTAAAGTATTGGTGCTTAGTGTAAAACTATATAGTGTAAATGATAAATCCCGTTTGAGAATTCTGCTGGCTACTGTATACAGGCCAGCAGGGCACCATAAAGATTTTATCAAAGAATTTGCGGACTATCAGAGTTAGTCCTGGCTGCAGATAAAGTACTAATAGTTGGTGACTTTAATATTCAAGTAGATAATGAAAAAGATGCATTAGGATTGGCTTTTAAAGATATTCTCAACTCAATTGGAGTTAGACAACATGTGTTAGGACCCACTCACTGTCGTAATCATACTCTAGATCTAATATTATCACATGGAATAGATGTTGATGCCGTTGAAATTCTGCAGCAGAGCGATTACATCTCAGATCACTATCTAGTCTCATGTAAATTACATTTAGTTACAAATATGTTAGACCTACTGTATATCTTCTGCCACTAAAGATTGCTTTAATCTTCCTAATCAGTTTCATCATCTCAGCATCCCGCGATAGCTTAGAAGAACTCAATACTCTTAGAAGAACTCAATACTGTGACAGAAACTTTTAACTCTCTCTTTTCCAGCACTTTAGACTCAGTTGTTCCTTTGCGCTTAAAAGAAGATTAAAGAAAATAGTCCAATGCCGTGGTACAACGAGCACACTCAGGCTGCTAGATCTGCTTATTTTTCAACCATATTTGAAGAAAGTAAACAAAACTCTAGGTATTTATTTGAAACAGTGGCTAAACTAACGAAAAATTAAGCTTCAAGCCCAGAAGTGTCCAATCAGCACAGCAGTAATGACTTTATGAACTTATTTACTTACAATATTGATAATATCAGGGAGAAAATTATAACTATGCAACCATCTAGTATCGCATCAGGGGGTGCATTGTAGTCTCCCTGAGGAAAAATTCAAATCATATATTGCTATAGGAGAGGATGAATTTTCTAAACTTCGTCTATCAAAGATATTATAAAAGGCAGTTTCTTCACAACTATGTTCCTTTTTAGAAAGAAATGATATCTGGCAATCAGGATTTAGACCATACCATAGTACTGAGACACCTCATTAGAGTCACAAATGATCTGCTCTTATCATCCGATTGTGGTTGTATCTCTCTAGTAGTGTTACTCGATCTTAGTTCTGCATTTGAGACCATTGACCACAACATTCTTTTAAATAGACTCTAAAATGATGTTGGCATTTGTGGAACTGCATTAGCATGGTTTAAATCATACTTATCTGACCGTTATCAGTTAGTAGCTGTAAATGAAGAGATGTCTTATCGATCACAAGTTCAGTATGGCGTACCACAAGGCTCAGCTACTAGCACCGCTGCTGTTCACTCTGTACATGCTACCATTAGGAGATATCATTAGGAAACATGGAATTAGCTTTCACTGTTATGCTGATGATACTCAGCTGTATATTTCTTAACGCCCTGACGAAACAATTATTATAGAATTAACAGAATGCATAGCTGATAAAAAAACTGGATGACTAGTAATTTCCAACTACTTAATTCTGAAAAAACAGAGATTCTAATTATTGGACAAAAAACTTCCACACGTAACAGCCTAGAATACTGTTTAACACTTGATGGCTGCTCTGTTAAGTCTTTGTCGTCGGTAAGGAACCTGGGTGTGCTCTTTGTTACTAATCTCTCATTTGAAAGTCATGTGTCTAGTATCTGTAAAACTGCATTTTTCCATCTTAAAAATATATACAGACTACACCATATGCTCTCATTGACAAATGCGGAACAATTAGTTCATGCGTTCATGACATCAAGGCTAGATTACTGTAATGCTCTACTGGGTGGTTGCCCTGCATGCTTAATAAACAAACTTCAGCTAGTCCAAAACGCAGCCGCTCGAGTTCTTAACAGAACCAGGAAGTATGACCATATTAGCCCGGTTCTGTCAACCCTGCATTGGCTCCCTATTAAACATTGAATACATTTTAAAATATTGCTGATTACTTGTAAAGCACTAAATGGTTTAGCTCCGCAGTACTTGGGCGAGCTCTTAACGCATTATAGTCCCTCACGTCTATTGCGATCTCTAAACTCCGGCCAGTTGATAATACCTATAGGGTTGCCACCTTTGTGAACTTAACAGCGCAATACGCGACGCGTTTGTCCCGTATTTCCATGCGTATTTCCGAACGCATGATCCCATGCAAATCATGCCACCCGCATTCTGTGAAGACTAGTCTTATTCTACCCTTAAATGGGTAATACTCGATGCCATTGTTGGTTTGATTGGTTTGTTTAATACCATCAGGTTCAGAGCCAATCAGAGTCAGAAGAGGGCGGGGTCTTTTGGCAGAGAGTTGCGTCCACCTCTGAAACGAAGTAACGACGAGAGTTGGAGGAAACAAATACTTGGCTGGAAAGTGTCAGTGGCAATGATTAGCCTAAATAAGTTATAATAAGAAATAAGAGAGAGATATATTTAATATATATTTAATAATAAAAATGTGCATGTTGTGGAGAAAATAACTTGATGAAGCATAAGTTCATCGATGCATAAGTATAAGTTCTCTTTACGATGACGCGCTTGGTTTAGTCCTCAGATGTAAGTCGCTTTGGATAAAAGTGTCTGCTAACAAACGAGAATTTCATCCTTTAATAGGCTTCTATTTAAGAATTTAAGAATATGTCTGAATACATAAATAAATACATAAATAGATTTGACCAATAATACAAATAGTCATATCAACGGACATAATTTTACCCACACATAGTTGAATAAAAAAATAAGGATTTTACAGTATGGATAATACTAATATTAATTATAATGAAATCAATTTCACAAGAATAAGTGGAGTACCGGTAGTGGAGTTTGCCGTGATTGCATTTTAGTGTCTTTTTCCATAATGACGAGTCTAGAGAACATGTATTCCGTGACCTATGGCCGTGACAGACAAACCCGTGCTTTAAAGGTATAGGCCTATTGTTTTTTTGCTTTGTTTTGTTTGTTTTTTTCTTTGGAAAATATATATAATATATTATAATATTCCATACATTTGTCAGATTTTGGTAGACAGGTAACTATTATATTTGTTAATGTTATTAAACAGATTAATAAATACATTATAATTTGTATTATTAAATATTAATCATTTATGCATACTAAATTATGAGTGCTTAAAAGTGCTACATTATTTTAAATAAAAATTAGACAAACAATTACATAACAATTTCAAAATCAAATTCAAAATCAATTCAAAATTTAAGTAGTGAATAAAAACAATAAAAACATCCCATCCATGCAGAATTGTCAAAAACATGATTAGCTGGTTCAGTAATCCCTAACATATACAGAAGAGTTGAAGAAGAATGAATGCACGGATCTGCAGTGTTGTGCCTGAATGCGTTCAATGAGCGTTCATATTTTGGGCAAATGTGAACTGAACGTACCGTATAACTGCCTGATGAACGTTACTGTGAACGCGTTGATTCTGGTGTCTGTGAACGCACGATCTCTCAGTTTAACTTCATACAATAGGGTGCCAGATTCTATAGAGCCATCTGGCAACACCAGCCACCAGTGTCGCACTAGGGGTGTAAATTGGACAGTTAATCACTATACGATATTGATTCTCCCAGCCAGCGATAGGATATTTGCTTATACCTCAAAAAATTCTACGATACGATTGCAATTTGATTCGATTTAGGGCTATATTGATTGATTAATCGTTATTTAGATATTATGTGCAAATTATTATTGTGTTTTCCTTTTACGAGCCGAAGAAGAAATCACGAGTTCATCAAGTTTGCTGAAAACCATCCTCGATCACTTTTAGGGCTCTATCTTGCACCCGGCGCAAATGACTTTATACACTGACGCATTTATCATTCCTATTTTGCACTCGCGCAAAGCGGGCTTTTTTCCTCCACAGACGCACGTCGGTAAACTAACAAATGAACTTGCGCTTCCTGGGCGGGTTGGCGCAAAAAGGAGGCGTGTGTCGGCGCAAAACAATCCTGGTGCTATTTTGCAGTTCCAGAAAACAATTGCGCCAATGACCAGAAAAAACCTGGTCTAAGTCAGTGGCGCGTTGCGCGTACATTCAGATGCTATTTTAAGCGTGCATGCTTGGCCATAATACAGAGTGTGAACAACGCGGATACACTGTAGATGATTCTTCTCAACACAGATGCATTTTACTTTTTGCAAATGATACATTATTATACGGAAAAATATATAAACATGAGGGAAATCATTGTTGTGTCCATGATGATGGGAAAAACAGGCATAAAGCTTACACATTTACCCAAATTATTATATGCATGTTTAACCCGAAGCTAATTTGGGTGGGTTTGTCCCATCCCCAGTGTCCCTTCTCTTTCTTTTACGGCCCTGACGAGAACATCGTTCTACTCGGCTGTGAACCGATGCTGAAGCGCCTGGTAAATGCGCCGTTAAAGATAGAATTGCACCACGGAACAAGCGCATCTCGTTCATCATGCTCTTAAAGGGAATGTGATATGACGCTCTTATTGGTTTATTTCCGTTACGCCCAAACCACACCTATGAATAATGAAGCTACTCCAGACAAACCCCTTTTAGATTTGCGCTAGGCGCAAGAGTCATTTATCCCGCCGGGAAAATAGCAACAGCGCCGGGATCCGCCCACAAAGTTAATTGCGCTTTGCGCTTTGACACTTGCGTTTCAGATCGTTAAAATAGGGCCCTTAGTCCGCTTTGACGAAACTCCTCTCAGCTAGCCTGTCTTTTCAAAGTGACAAGCAGTCTTGTCACCTGACCTGAAAACTGCGCACTGATTTGCTGAAAACAGACTTTTCGGGGCTTGTCCTTTCTGCTGTAAAACATAAACTTGTGATGCCTTTTCAGTGGAAAATACCAGCTTTTGTAACAAAGGGTTCAGTCAATCTAGTCGACGTCTATTTCAGCGGAGAAAAGTTACGTGAGGATGTGGAGTGTGTCAAAATAAAGGTACCGTATATCGATATTTTATGTGTGGTATCAATGCATCGTGTTGATTTAAGACGTTTTGATGCAATGCATCGATTCATATCGATGTATTGTTACACCCTATGTCGCACTGCGGCCGCGCCGACAAAGCAGCGATCGAGGAGGCGTATGATCATTTAAACTGGTTTGTGAGAGGCGCATCTGTGCATGCGTTTCATCTGTGTTGTTCATCAGCGCAAGCACCGCATTGAGTCCTTGTTCACGGCTTATTGTGATTAACGTCAATAACTGTTGTTAATCACAAGTGAAGGTGAAGGTCAGTCAGGAAGTAAGTAAGTAAAACTTTATCTGTACCCAGAGGTAAATTTGTCTTGGGCCATCACCCATGCTGCCGTCAGTATACAGTTAACATACAACAAATTTACAAACCAGACAATATTAATAGTATAAATTGCATAAGTTACAGCTCCATCCCGTCAGGCAGTTCCCTCTGCTGTGGAAGAGCTTCACTATTATCCCTGTCCCGAAAAAGGCTAGCTGTAAGGAGAATAATGATTATCGTCCAGTAGCACTTACTTCAATAATAATGAAGTGTTTGGAGAAAATTATGATTAATTTATTAAAAACAGACGTGAATGGTCTATCAGACCAACTTCAGTTTGCTTATAGGAGCAATAGAAGTACAGATGATGCTGTTATAGCTATAACACACTTTATAAACAGGTTTTTAGAGGATCCAAGCTCGTATCCACGTCTTTAATTTGTAGATTTTAGTTCAGCTTTTAATATGTTGCAATCACATCTTTTAATTGCAAGGCTGAATGATTTTAAAGTCAATACACTTATTATAAAACGGTATTATAATTTTTTGACCAATCGCAGGCAGCAGGTTAGTGTTAAAGGTGCACTATCTGAAGTCAGAACGTGAAGCAGGAGCCCCTCAGGGCTGTGTTAGCTCACCGGCTTTGTTCACTTGTATACAGATGATTGGAGAAGGCATTATTCTAATAACCACATCATTAAGTTCTCAGATGATCTTGCAATTTTAGGTTTACTGAAAAGAATATCTGTCAGAGATACGAACAGTTTGTGAATTGGTGTGAGGATAACCACCTAGCTCTGTCAATATCAATAAGACGAGTGTTCGACCCTAGAAGAGATGGTGATTACAGGCCTGTGATTGTCCACAATGAAGCATCATACAGGTCCCTTCACATAAATATCTTGGGGTCTTTTTTGATATTTTACGGACATGGAATATCCATGTAGATAGGCTTTGCAGTAGATTACAACAACGGTTGCACTTTTTACGGCGTCTTAGACTTTATGGTGTGGATCAAAGATTTATGATAATCTTTTATCAGGCAGTCTTCGAGAGTTTAATTAGATATAGCATTGTAGTCTAGTTTGGTAATCTGTCCGTAGCACATAGGACTAAACTGGTACAGATGATCCACACTGCTTGGAAAATTGTTGGAGTGAAAGAACAGACATCATTGCAGACCCTCTATGAACAGGCTACTTCAACGCAAGCTGAAAAGATCATGTGCGATCCGTCACATATCCTGTACACAGAGTACGAGCTGCTGCCTTCTGGGAGGAGGTTTAGATGTCCTTTGAACAGATTCAAAAACTCATTTATCCCAGTGCCTGTAAAGATGTTAAATGGTGGCGGGATGGAGCTGCAACTTATACAATTTATACTATTAATATTGTCTGGTTTGTAAATTTGTTGTATGTTAACTGTATACTGAGGGTAAAGTTTTTACTTACTGACTTATTTATTTGAAGCATCACAACAGTCAGTAACAGATCATCATCTCAAGTCTTCTGAAGTCATGTGATGCTCGGTGTGAGGAACAGACCCAGGTTACACAATGGTATTCCGAAGCCTGTGTGTAAAGTCATCAGTGAATAATAATGCATGTTTCATTTGGTTTCCACAAGTAATCGCATGTCCTCAGACGACAGGGAAAGCGCTAAAGCAGTAAATAATGACAGATTTTCGTTTTTGAGTGAAGCATTGCTTTAATGCGGCCTAATCTGCTTGTGCTGAGGCAAATCGCCACAGATTTTCCACTTTCAGGCTCGTCTCATGTGAGTTCATTTCTCTTAAGAGCGCCAGTACCACCGACTGAACAGAAGGAGAGCCTGTGATGTTGATGGTGTATGTTTGAGAAATAACGTGTCTGGAGTGATGGCTAACAACATTTATATATGCAGTTACTGGGACCAGCACAACAGAGCTGAGGTGAGGAGCTCAGAGAGGAGGACGTCACAGCATCGAGGACACGAGTTTGACATGAGAAAACATTTTAAAACCGTGTTCTGGAATGGTCTGATTCTCATGATCTGTGTGAGATTTGGTGAAGATTGGACAAACCGTTCTAGGAGCTGGAAAGTAGGATTATGTATCATTGGATTCTGTAGGACTAAGGAATAGAAAGAGGTGATATTTATGGTCATCACAAATTTTACAAAAACTATAAACCTATTTGTGTAGTTTACGGTGTTTTGACCACTAGGTGTTGTTGACTCCAAAGGTTCATAAGTAACTGCACAGTTCACTTATACAGTTTCATGGCAGTACCGGAAAGTATTTGTAATGAAAGTAATTTAATAAATAATTAAATGAATTCAGTGTTATTTGAAACACAACATGATTTTAATAAGCAGTGTTTCTAGAAATCCTCCATATGTTGTGTGTATGATCGTAATATGAGTCTTTCATGTCAAACATGACACAGTTAGATGCATTTCTGTGCATCAATTCTGCATCTTGTTTGTGTCTCAATTCATATGCAGGGATTGTGAAATGTATTTTATTATGATCAGTTCTGCAGCATTGTTCTCTGGGATCATGATGATGTAGGAACATCTGAAAGGCTTCAAGTGCCACAGAAACTGCTTAGTTTCCGGTTCCTGATGAACGCTCACTAACATATTCCCTGAAGGGTTTAGCCAGTGTCTGCTTTGACCCTGGTTTCTCTGTTTCTCTCTCCTCTTCTGTAAGAGTCGATGTGTGTGAGGATATACTGAGCTACTGTTCAGGTGTGTGTGGCGACTGAAGGCATTCGACCAGTAAACATGCATTAAACATGATCACCAGCCCGTGTCTACGAGGACAGGAACAGCATAAGAAGCTTGTATCTCCCCTCTCGGATGCACCTGGTGCCGCTGAACCCTGTTTACACATGGAAATCCCTCAAATCAAATTGATTCTAGAACAATGAACCCCTGTGTGCTCAGCATTAATCACAGCAAATCCCCCTCATAATACACACAGTCTGAATGATAACGCAGTACTTCTCTCGCTCTGCTTCATCCTGATCCAGAACCTGTACATCATCTGGGAAACAGCAGATCTGTACGAGAGATTGTAAATAAATATGGATAAAGTGTGCGTCACTCGTAGGGTTTAGCCTAAAGTGGGCGGAGCCGCCGTCACCATCTTGGCCGCGCGTCACTCCCGGATAGACAGAAATGTGCTGCGAGGCGGATTAGCTGAAGTGACGTGATGCTAACACACAACAGGCAAACGGCTAGCAGTGACATCAGCGCCAATCCACCTGTCATCTCAAGTGGCCACGCCCTTAATTATGCAGAACTTTAAGGCTTAAAATAATTTAAACAGATAAGTTATATAATAATTCACCCCTCACAGTCGCCATGAAGGGCAGAATTAGCTATATAGACCAAAACCACTTTTGCAGTACCAGACTGTAAACATGTTCCTTTTCGGCTGTAAAGTTGGGCATTTTAACATGCGGGTCTATGGGAGTGAGTTCTTCTGCAGCGCCTCTAGTGGCCAGTGGAGGATAAGTCACAGGAGAGACAAGCAGGTCTTTCAGGCTTATTTACACCTCTCCGTTTACATTGACCGATTGGAAATGAGAGGAAAGTGGAGCTGGATACTCTGTCCTCAACAGGTCAAGAGTACATCTTAACATACTTTTAAATATCAATACTTGATATTGGTGGGGATGTAAAAGCAGTGCCCCTGTTTCCCCCACATTATGTCCCGATCACCAGAACCGTGAACTCTGCGTCCGCGGATGGACGTGAGGTTTAATGTGGTGCTTGTGAAGACTGAGCTCAGAACAGGTTTGGCTTCATCAAAGCGCAGGGATTTACAGACTCTGTCCGGCCTCAGGCCACAGACACTCACTGCTCATCTCCTCATCATTATTGCCAGTCATCTTCATCTTTCACTACTCCACATTCACATTCAGTCCCATCCGAACCCAACAGCCACTGCTTCCCAGAACCCATTGCAGCACACACACGTCCCCAGGCCTGCAGCACAGGCTTGATTCGGTGAGGACTGAGGTATTAGGGATGAGGATGACGTCCAGTCCTGAGGTTTGATCAGATAACCAGCATCAGTCTGAATAACATCAGCAGGCTTGAGTGTCTCTGTACTAACCCATATTTCTCTGTGGCGCGTCAACGCTCGCTTTGGTCAGGTGGTGTTTACAGCAGAGGGCGGAGCTTTACAATCTAGAGAGCATTTGATTGGACAGAAGATGTGATGAGAAGCTGAAGTCCACAGTGATGTGTGTGATCCATTTTAGTGGAAGTGAGAGAGAACGTACGTTTGGAATGCTTATATCTCCTAAAT
The DNA here is from genome assembly GCA_030378365.1 of Hybognathus amarus. NCBI lineage: Eukaryota > Metazoa > Chordata > Actinopteri > Cypriniformes > Leuciscidae > Hybognathus > Hybognathus amarus. The sequence continues at coordinate 69,518 of JAQIUQ010004414.1, forward strand.
GCGAATTGTGTCATTGTTTTGGAGCAAACCAGCTTATTCATAACCTTAAGGCTAACATATTCATACTAAAAGCTAAAACATGTACATTTTGATTGCAGGGGGCCTTTAAAATGAATGCCCTTAATCCTGCCCTCTGAGCTTTAGGCACTGTGCATGTCTGCTACTAATGTAATGATTTGGCACACGATGGCCACACTTAGACACAAAGCTGTAGTCATGTGATTGAGTCAGTGAGTGTGTTGGTCCTACACATGATCATGAGAGAACATGAGAACGCTCACCTGATGCTCTCCTCTCCTCAGGTGTGTCATCATCCCCTTCAGCTGGAGACGGGAGGATCCTGAGACGGACGGACTATGTCTGAGCAGCAGCTCCATACAGGTAACAACTCCTGACGTCTCCGCTGTCTCGCACTCATAAACTACAGTTAGGGGTGGAACAATACAAATATCACAATACAAAAAATGCAACAATATGTATCGTGGATAGTTCACCCAAAAACAAAAATTACTGTGAGGAAAAAATTCAAGTTAACAGTTTCAGTACTACATTAAGTGTAAAGTAAGTGAAGGTATCTACATAAAATGTCTATATAATGTTGAATATAATGTATAATAATGCAATGGGGAATATTTGTGGGTCCTGATAATGCCAAATGTGTCGTGTTACCTGTAAAAAGTGGCCGATGTGATTTAAATATATCTAGTCAGTGACACCATGTTTGTCTAAAATTAATTCTGTATTTTCAGCTTCAGAATCATGAATATTGTTATTCTGGGTGTCTCTATTGTCCTGTGCTTTGGGTTTCCAGCACCCAGTCCAAGCCTATTCATTTACACCCACAATGTAATACTAAATTTAGCATTTTAATCAACAGTACATTTTTGTTGACCTTTTATCATATGTCCTGGAGTATAATAATATTGTATTGTGAGTTCAATATCGTGATATGTATACGAATGGTGAGACGAGGGTATCGTTACACCCCTATGAACAGTGTAAAAATGAGTAGAATATGTCAGTCATTCCCTCTTAGCAGCCACTGATCCTGAAACCTTCCACAACGGCTGCTATATTTCACACAGTCATTCAGCTGTGAATATCTGCTTCAGGCCAGCTCTCTCAAATGGCTAATAAATCACATAAAAACAGTGCACTTTTATTCTGATTTCTTTTGAATCTTTGAATGCAGGATTTGCATCAGGGATGAATGGAATATGAAAATATTAATGTATTGTATATGAAGTCATGATCATCAACGTTTGTGTGCAGCTTGTGTTTGTGTGTTTCTTCAATAATCATGGGTGTCATTTTGAGCTGGAGGAACAAGATTCATCCCACTAAATAATCTTTCTTTAGGGACTCCTCTAGTGTTGGACTGCACATGAAAAGCAATAGCTGCCGACAGTTTTATCTGTGGCTTGTTCTGAAGGGAAACTGCTTACCGCAGGACTCCTGTCAGGAGCAGTGTTATTTTTAGAGCGGCAGCTTTGTTTGGGGAAGTGTTTCCCAGCGGATTATCTGGCCCTGTCGGAGGCATCGAGTACCTCGCTGTTTTAATCTCTCAGTGTGACTGTAAGTGATAATAGATTATGATGGCAGAGCTGATCCTGCAGTGACCACAGTTCAACCTCAGTACGGCATCAGTATCGGATCGCTTCGAGTCCAATCTAGAGGGATGAGCGGAGCGGCTCCTCACTGCTCTCAGAAGATCATTTATGGTCGGCTCTGGACGGCCATCTTTGGCTTCTCTCACTTTGATCCTCTGAGAATTTCATCAGCGGGATGCAGAACTTATCCGTTCAGTATTAAAGTGCTGTCGCGTCTCTCTAGAGAAATTGCCAATTGATTCTCGCTTTCAGAAGAGGAGCTTTCAGTGTGACGTCCAGAACGAGACGGATTGAACTGGCATTAGTTCTCTGACCTCTGTGTCCAAAAAGGCGTCCGCTATGAAAGCATCTCTCTCTGTGTGGATGTGAAATATTCATGCACTGATAACTCATTTACAATGCAGATTTATCACATACTCTAGGGATTAGTCTGATCAGGGTCATGCTGTTCAGGAGGAAAAGCTTTCAAAACTCAACAATATACTGGAAGCAATATACATAGTACATCTTTAGTACATATTTTAGCCCTTTATTTCCATTTCCCTGCGATGAATGGGAACACTAATGGACAGAGGTCACCAGGTCTCATGTTGTACATCAAACTCTTATTTCAAACTCTTAAATCTAGTGTTTGATAAGTAATCCAGCGATGAGGGTTCAATGAGTAATCTCAGTGTTGAGGGTTTGATGAGTAATCTAGTGTTGAGGGTTTGCAGTAATCTAGTTTTGAGGGTTTGATGAGTAATCTAGTGGTGAGGGTTTGATGAGTAATCCAGTGTTGAGGGTTTGAGTAATCTAGTGTTGAGGGTTTGATGAGTAATCCAGTGTTGAGGGTTTGATGAGCAATCCAGTGTTGAGGGTTTGAGTAATCTAGTGTTGAGGGTTTGATGAGTAATCTAGTGTTGAGGGTTTGATGAGTAATCCAGTGTTGAGGGTTTGATGAGTAATCCAGTGTTGAGGGTTTGATGAGTAATCCAGTGTTGAGGGTTTGAGTAATCTAGTGTTGAGGGTTTGATGAGTAATCTAGTGTTGAGGGTTTGATGAGTAATCTAGTGTTGAGGGTTTGATGAGTAATCCAGTGTTGAGGGTTTGTAGTAATCTAGTGTTGAGGGTTTGATGAGTAATCTAGTGTTGAGGGTTTGATGAGTAATCCAGTGTTGAGGGTTTGATGAGTAATCCAGTGTTGAGGGTTTGATGAGTAATCCAGTGTTGAGGGTTTGAGTAATCTAGTGTTGAGGGTTTGATGAGTAATCTAGTGTTGAGGGTTTGATGAGTAATTCAGTGTTGAGGGTTTATGAGTAATCCAGTGTTGAGGGTTTGATGAGTAATCTAGTGTTGAGGGTTTGATGAGTAATCCAGTGTTGAGGGTTTGATGAGTAATCCAGTGTTGAGGGTTTGATGAGTAATCTAGTGTTGAGGGTTTGATGAGTAATCTAGTGTTGAGGGTTTGATGAGTAATCCAGTGTTGAGGGTTTGATGAGTAATCCAGTGTTGAGGGTTTGATGAGTAATCCAGTGTTGAGGGTTTATGAGTAATCTAGTGTTGAGGGTTTGATGAGTAATCTAGTGTTGAGGGTTTGATGAGTAATCCAGTGTTGAGGGTTTGATGAGTAATCCAGTGTTGAGGGTTTGATGAGTAATCCAGTGTTGAGGGTTTGAGTAATCTAGTGTTGAGGGTTTGATGAGTAATCTAGTGTTGAGGGTTTGATGAGTAATCCAGTGTTGAGGGTTTGATGAGTAATCCAGTGTTGAGGGTTTGATGAGTAATCCAGTGTTGAGGGTTTGATGGTAATCTAGTGTTGAGGGTTTGATGAGTAATCTAGTGTTGAGGGTTTGATGAGTAATCCAGTGTTGAGGGTTTGATGATAATCCAGTGTTGAGGGTTTGATGAGTAATCTAGTGTTGAGGGTTTGATGAGTAATCTAGTGTTGAGTGGTTTGATGAGTAATCTAGTGTTGAGGGTTTGATGAGTAATCCAGTGTTGAGGGTTTGATGAGTAATCTAGTGTTGAGGGTTTGATGAGTAATCTCAGTGTTGAGGGTTTGATGAGTAATCCAGTGTTGAGGGTTTGATGAGTAATCTCAGTGTTGAGGGTTGATGAGTAATCCAGTGTTGAGGGTTTAATGAGTAATCCAGTGTTGAGGGTTTGATGAGTAATCTAGTGTTGAGGGTTTGATGAGTAATCTAGTGTTGAGGGTTTGATGAGTAATCCAGTGTTGAGGGTTTGATGAGTAATCTAGTGTTGAGGGTTTGATGAGTAATCTCAGTGTTGAGGGTTTGATGAGTAATCAGTGTTGAGGGTTTGATGAGTAATCTAGTGTTGAGGGTTTGATGAGTAATTTAGTGTTGAGGGTTTGATGAGTAATCGTGAGTGTTGAGGGTTTGATGAGTAATCTAGTGTTGAGGGTTTGATGAGTAATCTAGTGTTGAGGGTTTGATGAGTAATCTCAGTGTTGAGGGTTTGATGAGTAATCTAGTGTTGAGGGTTTGATGAGTAATCTAGTGTTGAGGGTTTGATGAGTAATCTAGTGTTGAGGGTTTGATGAGTAATCTAGTGTTGAGGGTTTGATGAGTAATCTAGTGTTGAGGGTTTGATGAGTAATCTAGTGTTGAGGGTTTGATGAGTAATCTAGTGTTGAGGGTTTGATGAGTAATCTAGTGTTGAGGGTTTGATGAGTAATCTAGTGTTGAGGGTTTGATGAGTAATCTAGTGTTGAGGGTTTGATGAGTAATCTAGTGTTGAGGGTTTGATGAGTAATCTAGTGTTGAGGGTTTGATGAGTAATCTAGTGTTGAGGTTTGATGAGTAATTTAGTGTTGAGGGTTTGATGAGTAATCTAGTGTTGAGGGTTTGATGAGTAATTTAGTGTTGAGGGTTTGATGAGTAATCTAGTGTTGAGGGTTTGATGAGTAATCTAGTGTTGAGGGTTTGATGAGTAATCTAGTGTTGAGGGTTTGATGAGTAATCCAGTGTTGAGGGTTTGATGAGTAATCCAGTGTTGAGGGTTTGATGAGTAATCTAGTGTTGAGGGTTTGATGAGTAATCTAGTGTTGAGGGTTTGATGAGTAATCTAGTGTTGAGGGTTTGATGAGTAATCTAGTGTTGAGGGTTTGATGAGTAATCTAGTGTTGAGGGTTTGATGAGTAATCTAGTGTTGAGGGTTTGATGAGTAATCTAGTGTTGAGGGTTTGATGAGTAATCTAGTGTTGAGGGTTTGATGAGTAATCTAGTGTTGAGGGTTTGATGAGTAATCTAGTGTTGAGGGTTTGATGAGTAATCTAGTGTTGAGGGTTTGATGAGTAATCTAGTGTTGAGGGTTTGATGAGTAATCTAGTGTTGAGGGTTTGATGAGTAATTTAGTGTTGAGGGTTTGATGAGTAATCTAGTGTTGAGGGTTTGATGAGTAATCTAGTGTTGAGGGTTTATGAGTAATCTAGTGTTGAGGGTTTGATGAGTAATCTAGTGTTGAGGGTTTGATGAGTAATCTAGTGTTGAGGGTTTGATGAGTAATCTAGTGTTGAGGGTTTGATGAGTAATCTAGTGTTGAGGGTTTGATGAGTAATCTAGTGTTGAGGGTTCGATGAGTAATCTAGTGTTGAGGGTTTGATGAGTAATTTAGTGTTGAGGGTTTGATGAGTAATCTAGTGTTGAGGGTTTGATGAGTAATCTAGTGTTGAGGGTTTGATGAGTAATCTAGTGTTGAGGGTTTGATGAGTAATCTAGTGTTGAGGGTTTGATGAGTAATCTAGTGTTGAGGGTTTGATGAGTAATCTAGTGTTGAGGGTTTGATGAGTAATCTAGTGTTGAGGGTTTTGAGTAATCTAGTGTTGAGGGTTTGATGAGTAATCTAGTGTTGAGGGTTTGATGAGTAATCTAGTGTTGAGGGTTTGATGAGTAATCTAGTGTTGAGGGTTTGATGAGTAATCTAGTGTTGAGGGTTTGATGAGTAATCTAGTGTTGAGGGTTTGATGAGTAATCTAGTGTTGAGGGTTTGATGAGTAATCTAGTGTTGAGGGTTTGATGAGTAATCTAGTGTTGATGGTTTGTTCCCTTTAAGAGGAGCGGGGATAACTGATGGTGTAGCTCAGCACACAGAAATGATCTAATATTAGAGTAAAAGCGAGGCCACTGAGAATATATTCTCCTCTTAGCAACGGCTCTGCTCATGATAATGGAGCGCATGTTTGTCAGTCTATTGATAGTTCATTAACACTCTTCAGCGGTGCTTTGTTTGCTCTGCCTACGCCTGTTCAGGATTCTGGAGGTGGAAGCACAAACTCGAGCGCAGCTGCTCTGTTTTCTCTTCCTGCTGGTGATCCTCGGTTCATAGCCTGGCTTTTTATGTTGTTTTATCCGTCCTTAACCCTCTGGGGTCTAAGGTGTATTTGGGGTCCTAGAGATGTTCTGACATATGTGCTTTTTTCAGTTGATTATAAACATATTAATGGCACAGGTGAAATTACACTATATATTTCGCGAATTCGCAAATGTGCGTGAATGGCCCAACCCCTCATGAATAATTTGAAAGAATGCAAGCACAATACATATACATTTACAGACACACACACTCACATAGGGTTTGATACGTATGTAAAATGAATATATATATAAAATCAAAATATAAATAAAAGTGAAAAGCACATTTTTAGTCATACCTGGAAACAAATCCTCTTCAAACTATATGGGCCATTTTATAAAATTGGTTCAAAATTAGAGTTGGAATCATCTTGAAAAGAAAATTGTCTTTTTAGATAAATGTCTTGATTTTTTAAAGTAGGCTCAATACATTTTATCATACATATTTCAAAGTTAAGGATTCATTATTTTGATATAGCTTAGCTTGCATTGGAACAAACACTATAACAGTTGATTAGTTTATTTTTGACAAATCATACTAAATATTTAACCATATGAGCAGAAGCTTATTTGAATGCTTATTTGAGAGTAAAATTTTATATTCTATCCAAAACTAGTCAACAAAATGTTTTCATTACAGACACTATTGTATATCGCGATTAGAACAAATCTCAGTAGGCTATAGCAATATAGTTTGGATGTGTTCTTCAGCTGAATCCATGCTCCTCGAAATGAAACTACCAGCACTTCTTATGTAACTTTTCCAGGATTATTACAATAGTATTATTTCTCACTGCACAGCAAGACGAGGTAAAGTACAAGATATTTATTAAACTGGATGTATTATCCAGCTGATGTGGGCGTTTTCATGGCTTGTCTCAACATTAGCGTCTGAATAGCGCACACTCTCAGTAGGCGTGGTCACATTACGCTATAATTAGGTGAAAGGAAAAAGTATGACATCTCTCTTTTTCATACAGATTACATAAACTGAGAATATTTGTTTATTTTTGATATAAATCACTTCATTTAAAAGAAGAGAATTTCAGCTTCATAAAGAGAAATCATTTGTGTCTCTTTGACAAGTATTTACTAAGTTACAGCTCATTTTTCAGACACATTTCAGAATGAACTTCACTGACAGAGAGAAGGCAAAATTTGCATGATGTTTATTTTTCTTTATTTGACAAAAAGCACAACACTTTGTTTTTATTGTGAGTATACACAACAAAAGAATATACACTTAACAGGATCGAATGATGTATAACACTTATATGTAAGATCAAAATCAGCAGAGTAATTTGAGTCTCTTTTGCACTGATAAGGATAAAAGTGAGCCTGTCGCGCGGCGCGATAGCCGACCCCAGGAGGTTAAAGGTCACTTAAGTCAATTAAGTAAATTTTTGCACAAAAACAGTCATTGATGCACAAATTATTATTTTCTATTTTCATTGTGACACTGTCTGAAACACTGAAACAGTTTTAGGACTGCATCTCCTTTAAAGTCATAATGCTTATTTTTCAAGTTTACAATTTCAATTTTGGGGTCTGCCAGAATAAATTTACATGACTTACAATACTCTTTTCACCCTCAGTCTGAAACACTTTGTTTTATTTTATTGTGTCGTTTAAACCCCGTCTTTCCAGAAGTCCCCAGTCTGCTGTGATTGGTCCAAGGGACCAAACAAAAATCATATTCTAATAACTGAATAATGTTACTCAGTCCTGTTCCTCTGAATGAGAGGTCTGCAGGTTTTGTTCTTGTGCTGAGTGTAACATGCGGTCTCTGACTGATCATAATATTAATAATCATTCAGGCTTATACTTTGTAGTGTGGATTCAGTAATTGTGCTCTTATTGTCACTGACACTAATTACATTACATAATGAATATTTGGTGTGTTTCCCCAAGCCCTGTGAGATCCTGCTGGGCTATAAAGCTGCTCGCTGAAGTGGGACAGGCCGTTGTCTTCCCGAACATGAAAGGTGCTGTATGGGATTTCAGACCTTCTGCTGCTGGAGACGTTGTTCTGAAGAGATAGAGTTTAAAGGGGCTTATCCTACACTCTGGGAGCATATAATCCCACTTATCATGTTAGTCAAGGTTTCTGTGTGTGGCCTCATGAAAGGGTTATTTCACTGAAAGTGAAGAAGGTAGTGAGCGAGAGAGAGAGAGAGAGAGAGAGTCGCATGTTTTCTCCTTATACGCCTGAATCTGCTGATTGTTGCCTGGCAAACAGTGACTAAAGGCCAGGTGTCAGTGCTAACAGATGACAGTCCCATCAGGATATCACAGACCTTTTCTCTCAAAGATTGTGGTGATATTTACAGGAAACTTTAGATGAACGTGGTGACATGTTCCTGGAGGCAGACGTGAAAAGCACTCTAAGGCTGTCATATTTCTTTGAATTTAAAAACCCTGCACAGTAGAATTGTTGGTGTGTCGAGAGGCGTGAGACATGATGATGTAACTGACGCAGTGTCTCAGTATATAGTGCTGGGTAGTGTTGTTAATGTGGAGAATGGCATGAAAAGGCTCAGTTGGAGGCAGAAATCCTGCAAGGACACACTTGACCAAACCTGCACAACGGTCAGAGCTGAGTGTGTGTGTGTGTGTGTTCCATCAGCTGAAACACTGTCAACAGAAAGCACTCAGCACTCGCTCAGATCAAGAGCGTCTGGTGTTTTTGACCAACAGTATGTAGATGTAGTGAGTGCTATTTGGAGTTCATGTAGTTCATTATGCATCTGTTGAAGTGTTTTCTCAGGTCACTGATGCACAAACGCACATTTTTGCACTATTGTTACCTCATTTTCCTTTCATAGGGACATTTATTGGGCCCTATGAAATCCGATTTATTTTTTCCAAATTCCGTTTTTTCCATTTTCATTTTTGGGAATTAATTTTTTTTTTACCCTTGACTGTTATTTTAGTTGTAAAAATAGTGTGCATTTAAAGTGAATGATTAATACCAAGTAAAGATGAGAAGATTCTGAATCCTGTGATGTGTTTTGATTGACACCCTGGGCGAGCACAATCACCTAATCAGCACATTAGACAAAACTATTTAAGCAAAAAAACAAACAAAGTTTACACTTACATGCAGATCATTAGTTCTTTTCACACTTAATTCTTCATTTCTTTTATGTTTTTTTTGTTCTACTGCATATGTTTTTTATGGTATATTTTCATTTAAGGACAATTGTTTCAAAAGTCAATGCACTTTAAAAAGTGAATGTCAATAAAAGATACAATGCTTGATTTGGTTTATATTTGCTTATTGCGCTCGCTTGCGTCCTCTTGTGGGCATAGAGACAATACAGCACTTTTTTAAAGTTTTGCCTTTAGTATTCGAATATAATTAGAATTTTGTTAATAGTTGTTAATGTGGGCTGAGATGCAGTAAAACACATTGAGCGTGTTGTGTTGATATTCTGTGGCTCATCTGCTCGCCTGGATGAAGTCTGCATCATCAATAACCTGTATACTGCATTTGATCATGGAATATCACAGTTTTAGTACATAATGGGGTACATCAAGTGTTTTTCACAGTAAGTGTGTTTGGATGGATATCCTGCTGTTTCTACTGAGTGAAATACTGCAGAGTTGCTGTTTATGATCATATAATCCCAGAATGTGCATTACTTTAGCTCTTCTTCTTTTGAGATGTGATTGAACAGATTGTGCAGCAGTTCTGCAGATGTCCTCCAGTTCTCCACACCAGTCACGTGACTGAAAACTGCCAATACTACGATCCTTAACGTTAACTTAACAAAATGCTTTTTAGTTCATGATACTTAATGAATGAACTAATGTCACTGTTTCTTTCCTCTACTTATTCCATGTTTTGATAAATCTAGTTCTTAATTAATTGTAAGTGCATTTCACATGTTTTATATACGTATGTTAGTAAATTAATTAGATTACTAAACTTGAATAATCTAAATATTGTCATACTTTTCTAAGTGCAAGAGCATGAATTAAGTCTGAACATGGAGCTTTAATCAGTCAGAAGTGACATCTGATTGACATCATTGACAGCCGATTGACATCATTGACAGCCGATTGACATCATTAACAGCTGATTGACATTGTTAACATGTTAATTCCAGATATCCTGTAAAGGGTTTTCCTGTTGTGATTATCAGTCCAGGGCCCGTCATGCATGAGATAACCGGGATCTTTGTGCCCTTTAGATTTCAGTCTCCAATAGGCATCTGCATAAAGGACTCTTAAGCAAATCTCATTTTAAAGTCTCTCTGTCTTTAGTGTAGTAGGGTGATATGTGAGCGCTCCAAATAAAGTACGACGTCTCAATAACCCGCACTGAGGACTTAATGTGACCCACACTAAACTTATGAAGTATAGATGCGACTGGAGCTCTTCTGGCCTACTGAACTCATTTATTTGGCAGACACTTTCATCTAAAGCAACTTACACTGTGCTTTAAGGGATAATCCTTGAACAACCTGCAAAAATTTAAATAATTTTTACAAAAAAGAGGGATCATGAAAACTGCACGTAATTTTCTGAATGGGCTAACAGATTTATACATATAGATCACAAGACAAAATAGTAACTGACCTTCTAAAAGTTTACACACCCTTGAATCTGTTGTTACGACTGTTTCCATGTTTCGTGATGGTTGTTCGTGAGTCCCTTGAGTGTCCTGAGCTGGTCGGCTGTTCATCCCGCTCCTGGACATTCATACGTTTCCCAGCGTTTATTTCATCTTCTCACACTGAGGACAGTTGAGGTGCTCAAACACACTATTACAGTAGCTGGAACATGCATTAAGGGCTGTGTGTATTAAACTCGCCTTGCATGTCACATGAACAAAACAGACAATTCAACCATTATTCACAGTTATTTTTATAGCAATTAATTGTTGGCCATGGTCGTGGCCATACTCCAATCAGTCAGTCTTCCTTCTATCTTGTCTTCCTTCTTTTGCTAAGCATGCGAGTAATTTGTTGTGCAGTTTGCACTATTGACCGCGATTAGGACCAGCCTATTAACTGAGGTTCTAACATCCTCTGTTTTCAGACTTTAATTAGGGAAGATCCTCAGTGTGTCATGGTCTGAAGGTGATGAGGCCTGTCCATGGACAAATGTCTCACCCAAAGCCAAGCATGTTAATGAGCTTGCTGGGGAATAAAATGTGTAATAAGCCTGAAGTGAAGTAAAAGCCTGTAATGATCATGTTAGATAGATTCACACTGGTTCCCCAGAAGCCACCCATCAATGTCACGGTCCTAGCAGAGACAGATACTCATGACCTTCCAACCCTACAGCCTTACGGTGTGTATGAAACACACTGCATGCACAGCACTTCACACAGACACATTGATAAGCGAACATTAAAAGAAGCTCAGCCGTACCTGCTTCACTCTCGAGAACAAACCTCATTGGTATTTGCTGAAACTCAAACGTGCTTGAGCTTCTGTTTAACATAACCGACATCTGCATTGAGATATGGCTGTATGTGAATAAACGTCTAACGCAATCCGTTCATCATATAAAGCGATTATTCAGACTATTCAGAAAATGTCACTAAACCACTTGATTCATATTAGTTTTACGATCTCTTAATTAACTTTCTGTAGTGTCAAAGTTGTAGTTGTGTGGACTGTTAATAGTGGGACAGAAATCTTTAAAAATATCTTCATTTGTTTTTCTGAAGATCAACAAAAGTCTTACGGCTTCAGTACGACATGAGGGTGAGTGATGACAAAGTTAAAATATTTGAGTTAACGTACCCTTTAATTGGTCAGTATATCAAAGTCAGTATATTTTTATTTTTGCAAAGGTCCCTTTAATGCTCCGTAAGTATGCCTGTTTATTTCTGTTGCAAAAAGAAGGTAATAATTTGTGTGTGAAAAAAATGGACATACTCTGAACACTCAAAATTGAAGAGTTAAGATGACTGTCTGAAGCTTCACTTGTCGGCTGACTAAAGTACTTTACCTGTCAGAACCATGTGAGGCCCTGGCTTTCCTCCAGCCTGATTTATTCTGCAGTGTGGGTGTGTTGGCTCTGATGGAGTGGTGAGGGCAAAAGGAAAAAAGGGGGAAACTCTCCTTTATGTAACACGCCATTGTATTTGCGTACTTTAAGTCTGTAGTGGAAGATACAATGGACTTATTCCAAATGGCACATTTCATGTGTAATTGCGGGCTTGTGTATTTACAGTGGACGAGACCGTAGGGTGTTATATTTGTCATTTTAGGGTTCAGAAGAGTGCCTTTTAAAGTTATATTTCTGGCATTTTATGCATTTATAGAAAGCGATGCGGTTGGGAGAGGGAACAGGACAGGAAAAAGACCTCAAGCCGGGACTCTAACTCGGGTCGCCTTATGCTCAGCTGCACCATATGTTGGAGCGCTGGCCACAAGACTATTGCTCTGACACAAGCTCAATCGGTTGTGGCCAATATACACACTTCTGCTGAGACCGCACTGGGGTGAACTCCACAGCAGACTTCTATTCAACAGTCAAAGCTGCATTATGTCACAAAAGTGTGGACTCAGAGCCAATCTCTTGGACAGGCACTCCATACCAGTATTTCGTTTTGTTTGTTTTAGCAACAAATATACCTTGTAGTTGATGTTACCCTGAGGGAGAAATCAGTTTCTTTAGATGCAAATATTTGTTCAGACGCTTCACACATCCTGTGTCTGCCACGACCAAAGGTTTCTGGGTTCACACTGCATGCGTGAGCAGCCCCCAGCTGTGGCACCAAAACTCGAACTCTGCCTTTGAGACGATTTTTGCAGAGCAATGTGTGCAACTCAGCAGAAAACACTGAAAATGACACACAGGTCTTGTGAAGTAGGTGGCAGTGTGCATCTTCAAGTGGGGTTTTCAACCGCCATTTAAAGGAAAAGAAGGCAGATGTTCAAATGTAGGCTTAAAGGGGTCATATAATGGCACATGCACTTTTTCAAGTTGATTGTACTGAAATGTGTGTTGTCAGTGCCTGTTCACAACCATCATATAATGATAAAAATCCATCCAGTGTTTTTGTTTTAATCTCCTTATATGTATTACCCTGCCTCAAATCGAGCCGTTCGTTTTTGTGACGTCAATAAAACGGACACTCCTCCCACGATTGTTGATTGACAGCAGTTTTTCAACACAGACCCGCCCCTGAGCGAGCTGTCATCATAGTCCGCTATTGTTAATACGCTGAAGCAGAATGGCGTCGTAAGCGAATGTGGCGTTCTGTTCTTGGGTGTAATAACAAACACAGTCATCTTGATGTTCCTCAATCTGAACCGCTGAAGACGCAGTGGCTGAGTTTTGTTTTCGAAGGGAATATTCCCCATGATCAACGTCAATACATTAATGTTTGTGCGAATTCGCGAATTTTTTCTCACCAGACTGGATGAGACTTGTTATGTTAACCAACCATTCAGAAACGTCCTGTTCGAGCGTTAACTGTCGAACTTCTTTGTGGCCGTCATCTTGTACCGGGTCCGACTCAAGGCAACACTCCACGTGTGTTGTCAAAACGCCCACAAAACAGAGGGGCGGAGTCAGCAAAGCTCATTATCATTTAAAGGTATATGCACTGAAACGGCGTACTGAAAACAGAGCTGTTTTTGACCAGGTCAAATTAGTGTTTTCTTACAATACAAATGAGAATTTTTAATTAAAGTATATTACAAACTTTTCATTTAGACCCTAAAGAATCAAATTAACTTGAAAATGGCATTATATGACCCCTTTAATATTCAATGGATCCTGATCAAAAACGGGGTTATATACATAAAATCAGAGATTATGCAGTACTTAATATGTGTGGTTACCATCTGTACAGCTGATCAGTATTCACTGATTCTTGATAGTTACTTCCTATGCACAAGGTCTCTGTTGCTTCTTAACATCTGTCACAGTAACCTGATTCAAAGACACTGAATAAAATCATAAATGATCCTCTATTTCATGATACTGATTGTCCCTTTTGTGTTGTTGTCCTCCAGGTCCCTTCATGTGAATCTACCATGGACCACATGCTCTATCAGATGCTGGTTCTGGGTATGGCTTTGATGATGGCCCGAGCGTGTCCCAAGTACTGTGTGTGCCAGAACCTGTCTGAGTCGCTCGGGACCCTGTGCCCAGCTAAAGGCCTGCTCTTTGTGCCACCTGATATAGATCGCAGCACCGTGGAGCTCCGTTTAGGGGGGAACTACATCCTTCGAATCACACAGGAGGACTTTGCCAACATGACCGACTTGGTGGACCTTACTCTCTCCCGCGAACACAATCAGCTACATTCAGCCCTTTTCCTTTGGGGACCTGGAAACCCTCCGTTCTCTTCACATTGATAACAACCGTTTAGTGGAGTTGGGCCCTGATGACCTGCGAGGAATGGTCAGCCTGCAGCATCTCATCCTCAATAACAACCAATTGGGTCGCATCTCTGAGAGGGCGTTTGAAGACTCTGCCGCATCCCTTGAGGATCTGGACTTGTCCTACAACAACCTTCAGGCTCTGCCGTGGCATTCAGTCCGGCAGATGATCAACCTGCACCAGCTGAGCCTGGACCACAACTTGTTGGACTACATTCCCGAGGGGACCTTTGTGGATCTGGAGAGGCTGGCCCGCTTGGACCTCACCTCTAACCGGCTCCAGAAGCTTCCGCCGGACCCCATCTTTGCCAGAGCACAGGATTCAGAGCTGATGACCACTCCGTTTACCCCTCAGCTGTCCCTCAGCATAGGGGGGAACCCGCTTCACTGCAACTGCGAATTGCTTTGGTACCGACGTTCTGGAGAGAGATGATGACCTGGAGACCTGTGCCTCGCCTCCGGGCTTGAAGGGCCGCTACTTCTGGAGTGTTCGGGAGGATGAGTTTTTGTGTGAGCAGCCACTGATTACTCAACACACCCACAGGATGCTTGTTCTGGAGGGGCAGACCGCGTAGTCTACGGTGCGAAGCCATAGGAGATCCCGCCCCAACTATCCATTGGGTAACCCCTGATGATCGATTACTGGGCAACTCTTCCCGCACTCTGGTGTACCGCAATGGAACCCTGCAGATCCCAATAACCACTTCAAAGGACTATGGGACCTTCACCTGCATTGCAGCCAATCTGGCTGGTGAATCAACCGCTTCAGTGGAGCTGTCAATTATTCAGCTACCCCACATAAGCAATGGCACAGGCCAGGCATCACAACCCAAGTCCCGTCTGTCAGACATTACAGACAGCTCAAGGACTAGTAAAGGCTCTACCAAGAGCTTGCCAGAGAATGCAGTGTCCGTGTCTGAGGTGACTGCTGTGTCTGCCTTAATCAAGTGGTCCATCAGCAAGACCGCTCCCAAAGTGAAAATGTACCAGCTACAGTACAACTGCTCAGATGATGAGGTCCTCATATACAGGTACGAAGCAGAATGTCTTCTTTCACGTTTCCTGGGCTATGACAGAAATACTGATCCCAGAGAAAAATATGTTGTGATTTAACAAACTGTGGGGATCCAAGTGTTTGTTGAGGGGGAGTGGTGAGGCATATTAATAAATTATGACCTGGTATGTGAGCTGGGAAGGATTTGCATGCAGGTATAATGTTCATTCTATTCATCAGTTTCCACGATTTATTAATGGTTTCTGTTAGTATTGTGTACTGTAACTTTTTTTAATTCAAAATTTATATAACGAGCAAGTACATCAAGGTTCCATCTTCCAAACCGTGCTTTTGTCTTATTCCTGAATCACTATGGTACCCCTCTTTTATTAAGTGTGGGTGGTGATGGTGCAGTGGATAAGACACATGCCTTTGGTGTGAGAGACCCGGTTTCGAATCCACTGTGAGACACCAGTGTGTCCCTGAGCAAGACACTTAACCCCTAGTTGCTCTGACATGTATAGCAATTGTAAGTCACTTTGGATAAAAGCGTCAGCTAAATGAACAAATGTATATGTAAGTGTCTTTCGCTCAATAATGACATTTTGAATGCAAATATGACATTGTTTAAAACACAAGTGCTTTTAACACAAATACTATTTATTAGCAAGGCAAGGTAACTTAGATCAGCAGTTCAAGGCATTACATCTGTAAGAACACAACACGAAAACAATTATCTTTCAAATATGAACAAGACTTTATTGGTTATTGTAAACACAAAACTATTGTCTAACACAATCACACGCACACACACATGCATACGAGTTGCAGAAAGAAAGTGAGAAAGAATGAGTTTTCATAGTGAGATGGTGAAATTTCAAGTTTCTATGTGCATGTATAAGACATGAGCTGAACGAACCATCAATCATTAATTTAAACCTTCTATCGTTTCTTAGGCAGGTTATTCAATTTACATTAATGCACCAGTTCAGTTAAGAGTCTGAAGGCTACTTGCTTGTCTTCGGTTTGCCTTGGATTCCCTTTTTTCGGTGTTTGCATTGGTTCCGTTGCTTGGCTGTCTCCTCGTGCCTGTATAGAAGTCTCTGAGCTGCCAGTCACGTGTTGTGTTGGCGGATGGATGAAAGTATTTAAAGTTGGAAACTCGTTGCAGTCGAAATGTTTAAACGAAACTTTGCAGCAACTTAACTTTGAACCGAGACTTTTACGAAAAAGAAAACTAAAGAAAAGAAAGGACAGTGAGACGAGTTAGATGGCTTGAATGAGGTGTTTAAACGCTGATCTTGATTTGGGTCATTTTCTCTGCTCGTCTACATGTTGGTCTGTCCGGTTACTCGTCATGGCTTTTCTGTAACTCTCAGATAACTCTAAGCAACCACTCCCAGATGATTCCTCATGACGACGACCCAGGCTTTGTTCGGAGTCTGAGATTTTTAACTCAAAAGTTTGTCCCTCCTCTGAGAATGAGTTCTGGCCAATTAGACACTGGCTTAAGAGGTGGCTCTCTTTTCGTCTTATCCTAAATTATGCATTATCTGTGATCTCCTTGCTCTCCAGCACTAGCAGAGAGAATATGTGATCTGCCACAAACATATATTGTAGAAACAACATAGAATTATGTAGTTGCATGATGTTTGATTTTAAGTCCATCAAGAATTGTTCTGGGATGAGTTTTATGGATTTTGATATGTAAAGTGTGTTAGTGTGTAAAGTTTATGGTTTAAGCCATTCCAATCTGAGCTCAGGCAGAGTTCCTGCTGAAAGCTGTGTTCATCTCTCATGAGACCTTGGTCCTTAAGACGTAGTCTTTTAGTCGCAGGGGTCAGGTCATTTCTGAACAGATTTGTCTTGCTAAATTATCTAAACTTGACAAGGCTCTTCCTTGCATGGCCCACCTCTTTGTCTATTTAGACTCATTTCTTGAAGTCCTTTCTGGGGACAAAGAGTCCTTTCTCTTTGTCTATTTAGACTCATTTCTTACAGTCCTTTCTGGGGGATTTCTTGGCCAGAGTAGACTGAGCTAGAGCCATCTTTGTGATTCTGGAAGGTTGATTTTCGGTCTGTGGTGTTGAATCCTGTTTGAATGACTCACATGGAAGATTCAGATGTTTTTGGTTCACCCTCAAACTCTACAATCCAGTTCCCCTGTCTACTTTATTACTCTGTGTATTGACAAACTAAGGGAATACGCAGACTCCGTGGGTGAGTAGTATGTCAGTCCTCTGCTCTTCAATGAGGTAATAGTTGATTATAGCAGCTGCTAAAGTGCCCTTACCGAGAGGGAAAATCACATTACTGAAGCCATTCACTCATGGATCTCTGAAGAAACTGCTCGGCTCATAGGCAGTAATTCTGTGTGGCGTCTTCATCAGAGGCGTCCATGTTGTGCCGGTGTTAGAGAGTACATTATCGACTCATTTTCATAATGGCTCAGCGAGCTGCCTTGGAAAATGATTACTGGGTAATAAACTCTCAACGTGACAAAGATGCAGTGTCAAAACCAGCTGTGGCAGATTCCTAGGACAAGCAATATTTCTATTTGCTGAAAAAACTGTGCAATACAACAGTCACGGCCTCTTAGAGGCGAGAGGGTGCGATCTCTCTGTTTGCATGCTTCTCTCACACTCTAACACACACACCTGGTGTTTGATGACTTCTCTGATTCTTCTCTTTTTTAAAGCTTTTATTAGTGGAAATCATATATACTATACTCAAGACTTGACGCTAGTATGAGGAGCAGAACTTTGGTCCAGTTTTTGGTGTTAGCAGGGCTATTAAAATAAACCATCTACTTGTTAATGTTGCTGGGATCCTTCAGAAGTCGTTTCAGAGACATAAACAAGTTGTTTAACACGAAAAAAAACTCACTCTTCCATTTGTCCTGTTGTCTGTAGATGTCAGAATCTGCACACACATCTCTAACTGTTTCAGCGTCTTCTTTTGTGGGCCAGTGGGCGGAGCCTGTGGTACCAGTGGGCGGGGCCTATGATGCAGTGCTGTATAACTATTGGTCGAGGTCCCACAATACCAGAGCGAGCTGTTTGATCATATGATTTTTGGCAAATTTGATTTCTCATGTCACTGTAACATGGAGTCAACAGGATCCACGTGCAGCTTTATTGTAAAACAATGCTCGAAGTACAACAGACAGGAGTAAATCTGTCACCAGCAAAAGGTCTATATCTGAGGCAAGGCAGAGTCGTCAAGATAACAGGAAAATGCTCAGACCAGGCAAATACCAACTATATCCAGCTAAACAGTCCAAGGTCATACACAAGAGACCAATATACAGAAATACACACTCAGAGATGTCAACAGCAGCAAGTGTGTGTGTGTGTGTGGAGTCCTCTGGTGGTGATCGGAGGCTTGATTTGTGACAGTCATAACCCTGTTAATTGAAATATATATACCTTTATTTGTCTTTGTTTTCTTCACAACTCATATTTCATCCCAAGTTCTTTACTGACATCATCTCATTGGTAAACTAGTACAGTGGTAACATTTTTGGTCTTGGTCGAAAATGAGTCCTAATTTTTGTTAAAATGTATATAAATAATTTGCTCACAATAAATATTGACATGAGTTTAGATGATCATAGTTAAAATGTGATCAACCATAAATCAAGAGTACACGTTTAGTCCTGGAATAAGAGCAGAACAATAAAATGCAAAAGAGATGCACCGATTGATCGGCTGGTGATCGGAATCGGATGATTTTCATGTGATCGGCGACTGGCCGGTCAATCTGACATATGCCGATTTTATGCCGGTCAAATGCACTCGGGCGCCACATGATTAACGTTGCGCATCAGTATCACACGTGCACAGACTGCACATGGAACACATATGTAGTAAACCTCGTGAATTACGGCCGTTTCACACCGCAAGCGGGAGCAGTGGGTTTTTTTTTTTTTTGTGCACGTTAATCCACACCGGTAGCCAAAGCAGCGCGTGAGCGTTGAGCAGGAGCATCACGTGAGCATGTTAATCAACGGTGCATTCAATCGGGACGCTGCGCGTGACGGTAGAGATCCACTTGTCCGACACCGACAGTCGCGTGTTGTCGCGACGCCTCCCACATTTGTACTTTGATGGACGTTCCTCAAGTTTACCGCTGATGAGCGTGGTTTTGAGCCAGCGGCCAGTCGAGAACAGAGGACCTGCGAGAGACTTCCCCCATCTCCATATGCTCTACTTCTATTGGATAGTCGCGTTTAATGGAATTCATTTGCATAAAGATGGGCATCGGCCAGCTTTTTGATGCGCAGCATTTTTCCAAATGAAGCGCCGCCTTCCCGGGATGCTTTACGGGCGCGTTAAAGTCGCGTGACGTCACCCTTAGGAATAAAGCGGAGCACGGCGCGACAGAAGTGCCACACAGACAAGTGGATCCGCACTGTGAGCGTCGCGTGAGCATGTTGATCATTGAGTGCATTCACAGAGCGGCGCGTGAGCAGCAGTGAAGCGCGGTTTCGGCGCCCAGTCTAGTTATTGCTGCGCTCAAAGTGAAAGCACACTTTTGATGGACAAAATTAATGTGATTTCATCCAAAAAATGTACATCTCTGAACTGAAGTAGGCTAGGCTATCATGTCAGAAAAGAAAATGAAGACTTTAAAATATTGTAATCGGTGCATCTCTAAATGCAAATATAAATAAAATAAACAATGAAACATAATACAGAAATTATAGTGTCCAACACAGTTTAATGTGGCCTTCAAATAAAAAAAAGAAAAATATTGTTAGTTTTGATTTGAGTGGTAGGTATGTTTTAGAAACTTGAGCTCTTTTGCAAGTAAAAAATAAGAAAAGGCAAGAGAGGACGAGATGAGCTGAGAGGAGGACAGCGATGCCTGGATGAGAGGCTTTATTTAATGATTTAATGAGCTCATGCTGATTGCTTGCAGGAACCCTGAGAAGAGTGTGTGTGTGTGTGTGTGTGTGTGTGCGCGCATGTGTGTGTTATCCCTGTTCACCATAATGAACTAATGAAACACAGTGGACCTGCTGATCAGGATCCAGAAGAGCCTTACCACCATCCTTTCACTGTCCTTCTCGCTGTGTTTTTCCTTTCCTGCGCTCATTTCTTTATTAATATATGTCAGTGATATGAGGTTGGCCATCTGCTCATGGCAGCTGCACAGATGGGTTGAAGAAGTGAAGCCAATTACTGTCGGCTGTCAGCTCGGCATGGGCCGACTCGAGGGAAGTTCACTTAAATAAGAGTCGTCCAGTCTAGTGGACAGCTGAGCAATACTTTCAGATGTTTGACTACTAATGGCATACAACCTGTCTCGTTTGAGGCTTATTCTGGTGAAGAACAGGAACAGAGTGTCTGAATATCTGAGATCTATGATGTTTGTCTGAAAATAATAAAAAATTAGACCGGAAAACACTCATTTTTGCAAAGATTGTAAAGTCAATAGTAGTAAACAATTTTATCCCCTTAAAACTCATTTTGATCACCAAAAATACATATTTAAACATGAAAATATACGTATTCTTTATTCCTTAAAATATCTTGAATGTAACTCTACACCCTTGTTTCATTTAGTATACGCAGTCCCATGAATATGCTAATTCGCCCGCCTCCACTCACTCAGCTCACAGATTCACTGATTGCCCAATGATATCGCTCTTTACAACATCAGATGCATGCCGGTAATGAATCTGCCTTTTGCTTGACTGCTATCACACAGCTAATAATGAGTGCTAATGTAAATGTTCCTCCTCAGAGCCAGCTGGCGTCATCAGAAACGCTTTGAACAACTCAGAACGTTAGTGGAGAAATACATATAGTTCATCAGAACATCCTAATGTACATCATACACCCCTGTATTGCTAAATCTACACAATTTTTCAAGTTTGCCCGGCTGTCACAATGAAAGTCCTGAAATATCATCTGACACTCCAAACTCAAGCAAACAAAAACATTCTAGTTTGGTTAGGATGCCCAGTCCTCTGGGGGTTTCCACAGGAGCTGCTTTTCTTGGTACACTTTGTAAAGTGCAAACTGTGCTGAAGTGTCTGTGGTTGTCTGAATTTGTCTTCTCGTCGCCTGATTTGCATAACAAAGCATCTGCTGGATGAATAATAGTGTTGGGATTACCAGTTCAACACATGAAACACAGGAGGAGTGTTGACCAGAGGGAATCTCTTCATATTAGCTGAAACACGAGTGGCCAAGTGACGTCAGAAGAGCCGTCTTGATTTGGAACGAGGCAGAAACACTGATCATTAATACAGATAACATGTATAATTGTTACGAAGTGCTCCTAGACTTCAGCAGAAGATCCAAATACAGCTTTATTGGGACAATCCAGAATCGTAATCCATATAACAGGCCAAAGGTCAAACACACAGTCTGGGCAGAAAGCACAGACGAAAGGTAATCCAGAAAACTGGCGGAGAGTCAGAAAACCCGGATAACGCTCAGAATGGCACAAGACTTTATAAAGTAAGAGTTAATACACAGGGCTTAAACAGGCAAGAGTAAAGGAGAGAATAGCAGTAATCTGGGAGCTGTGCTGTAGATAAAGCAGATGTAGAGAGTGCCCTCTGGTGGACATCATGGGATGGGACAGTAATCTAGAGAGAGACAGTGAAAGCAATGTTTGTCATCATTCTGAATTCAGATGTAGTCAGTGCTTTAAGTCAGGGTTTCTCAACTCCAGTCCTCGCGACCCACTGCTCTGCATATTGTGTATGTCTCCCTTTATTAAACACACCTGATTCAGATCCTCAGCTCGTTAGGATAGACCCTATGTCTTGTTTGAAAACGCAAAACAAAATGTCACTGAAATTGAACATCTTCCTGACTACTCATTCATATAAGACAATAAAGTCTTTTAAAAATAGTTTGACGTGTTTTGGGGAAGATAGCTTTATGCGGGGAGGCGTTAACCACTCATTAATATTACTGCTTTTCACACCTGAGAAGACAAAGACCCTCCCCTAATGGCCCTTTTAGGTGCTATGGGGCCCTACATCATCATAACGAGCCTTGCACAAAGAATGAGATTTAGAAAAGAAGAGAATGTTTGCATTTATTTACAACACTACATAATCCAAAAATACACAAAGGACAAATCTAAAGACAGAGGCTTGAACAGTCACACTTTGTCATTCCTGAAACATAACATACCTGTCATTTCCAAGGTGTTTGATTTTCACTTTACCATGTTCATGAACAGAGTCTCCTGTGAATGTTGAAGTCAGCAGGACTCATCAGTGGCATCTGGTCCCTGTAAAAAATAAACACATGTGAACATGCTGATATCAAGAGAAACTATAGGGCTGCACGATTTTGGGAATATATTTCTTATTTTTCTGGTTACAATTATTAAATATATATGAACACCAAGTTTGTTCTGCATTGTTATAGCCTATGTATAGGGCTGCATAAAATAATAACAGAGAAATAGCAGGCAGCCTATATATCGTTAAAAAGGAACACTTCAGTAACACTACACTAGTCAAAAATATATGGCTTATCATACAGTACGTTACTTCAAACATTCCCATTCATTATGTCTTACCTTAACAAATCGTTCTCATAAACAAATCGTGTTGTTCTGATTCTTCTGAGGTAAACCCATGGTGCCCAGACCAAACACGTCCAAACTCGACTAAACAAAGGCCCCGTTTACGCGAAGGGAAAGCGCAGATATTTCCCTGCGGATTGGCCTCTCGCTTACACGAAAACCCTGTTTTTATCACAGAAAACGGTTATTTCTAAAAACTCCAGGCAAAGTAGAGATTTCTGAAAACGCTGGTTATGTATTGTTGTGTGAACTGGGAGAAACGGCGTTTCAGGTTCTCTCTTGTCAATTCTGAGGATTCTGATTGGCTTGCATGGCTTTATCCTTAACCCCTACACTGCCGCCAATAGGTTTGGCATAGTTACGATGGCGCTCGATGGCGATATTTATGCGGGTGTGTGAACGATGTTATTTTTGAAAATGGAGAGGGGAAAATATTCATTTTGCTAAATACCCGGCTTTGTGTAAACGTGGCCAAAGAATCAGCGACTTCAGTCCTGCTCTGCTTTCCGAGGTGATGAGGGCGGTAACAGCTCTGTGTTCCTCTGCGTGGATCATTTGCATATGAACAGTCACATTTTGAAGAAATCTGTACATGTCGTTGCTTTCACATGAATTACTTAAACAGAGAATATTTGTTTTGATATGATTTACATCATTTAAAAATGGAGACTTAAAGCTTCGTAAAGACATGTTTCATGGTACAGTGACTAGCATTTTCTGAGTTATAGGTCATTATCTGTTGCGTTTCAGAATGAACTTCACATTGAGAGAGAAAAGGAGAATGCGCATCATGTTTATTTTATTTATTTTATGAAAAACACAACATTTTGTTTTTAACATGAGTGTACACAAATAAAAGAAAACATTAAACAGAATGATGTGTAACACATATGTAAGATCAAAATCAACAGAGTATTTTGAGTCTCTTTTGCACTGATAAGAACAAAAGCGAGCTGGTATCAGTGGTGATACGGTCGACCCCAGAGGGTTAATGTCAGAGATCTAAAATCAACCAGTCGTCGATATAATACAACACAAGAATACCCTGGAGTCTCAGTGGAGCCAGAGCTGCATCCACTAATTTCGTATAAGTGCGGGGTGATAAACCTAGGTAAAAGGGAAGAACCCGATATTGGAACACTTCGCCCCCGAAAGCGAACCTCAGGAACTTCCTGTAATGAGATGGGTTCAAATCCATCATGACAATCCAGTCCTCGGACTAAATCTGTGACACGATCTGTTTGAGTGTAAGCATTTTGAACTTGAGTTTTAGAACCGTGTGGTTTAGTTGACGCAGGTCTAGAATAGGATGGCTTTACTTTCCACGCTGACAGAAAATCTGCTAAGGGATCAGTCTCTCGAGACTGGGCTCTGGTATTGGTCGAACAGACACCTTGGCGCTCTGAAACGGCGAACTGACAGGGACCAACCGAACTGCCAGCACTAAATTGCGTGTGTCCCCACGCGTAATGAAGCGAGGGCAGGGATGAACACATGATCACAAAAAGCTGTTTGCTCGCCAATATACTCCTGTCTAGATATACAATATGCTTGAGGACAAACAACAATAAATAGACAGAGACCGTTTCACGCAGAACATTTACTTATTTAGCTGATGCTTTTATCCAAAGCAACTTACGATTGTTATATATGTCAGAGGTCGCACGCCTCTGGAGCAACTAGGGGTTAAGTGTCTTGCTCAGGGACACATTGGTGTCTCACAGTGGATTCGAAACTGGGTCTCTCACACCAAAGGCATGTGTCTTATCCACTGCGCCACCACCACCCCCTGAATACACAGAAGCTTGTGACTATTTGTTCAAGGTATGCTTTATAGTTTCCTAGTCAATGACATCACCTTCCGAAACACAATTGGCCTGATTTCATAGGTGCTTCAAGATGCAATCACGCAGAGGCGTTTCCACATCATCTTGACGGAGCTTCAAGTTCCCTTGAAAGGGTTCCCTTCCCTATTTAATAATAAATGTTTCTTGTGCATCAGATCATCATATTAGAGTGATTTCTAAAGGATCACGTGACACTGGAATAATGATGCTGAAAATTCAGCTTTGATCACAGAAATAAATTACACTTAAAACAGCAGTTTTACACTAGAATGATATTTCACTATTTTACAGTTTTTTCACGATCAAATAAATGCAGTCTTGGTGAGCAGAAGAGACTAGAGACATTCAAAAAATGCCAGTGTACATGTCAGATGTGTTTGCTTCTATCAAAGCCTGTCTGCAGATGATCTGTGTGTGATGAGTGTGTGTTTGTGTGTCCACAGGATGATTCCTTCCTCCAGTCAGGCGTTCCAGGTGTCCAGCCTGGTGTCGGGCTGTCGGTATGACCTGTGTGTGCTGGCGGCCTGGGACGGACACCACCTCCACGCTCACGGCCACCAGCGTGGTGGGCTGCGTGCGCTTCCACACCAGCGAAGGGCTCCCACGGTGCCAGGCTCTGCACGGGCAGCTGCTGGGCGGCACCATGATCCTGGTGGTGGGAGGAGTGATCGTGGCCACGCTGCTGCTGTTCATCGGGATCCTCGTGCTGCGCTACAAGGCAGGAGATGGCGGGAGCGCTGAAGCCGAAGCTGAAGTTCCGGTCAGCAAGCTTAGCGAGAGCACTGACTCCTACTCTCAGCCCAACGGAGGACGGCTGGGGCAGAACGGCGTTCCTCTGCTGCGGTTCAAACCTAAAGTGGCCCTGCAGGACAGAGTGGTCCAGTTCAAGTCTGGTTCTCTGCAGAGCAGCCTGTCCTCCTCCTCTTCCTCCTCAAGTTCAGGAGACGCTCCTCCCTACAGCCCCAACAGTGCCCTCGCCAGCATCCTGAGGGCCGCTCCGCCCAGACCCCGGCAGAACCTGGACCAGCTGCTGGGGGCCTTCGCATCTGTGGATCTGCGGGGCCCGTCTCGGAGCCGCTCCCATCAGGAGGCCCTGCTCCTACTCTCCCGGCAGCGGAGCCTACGGACCGGGAGCCGCTGCTGGGCCGGACTCTGGGACTCGCGTGATCAGCAGGTTACTCACATCGCCTCTGGCCTCCAGACCCCAGAGGAGCCACTCGTTCGACACCGGCGACTTCACTGTGTCCTGCGCACAGCAGCTGTGCACGTACCCGCGCGGATCAGCAACATCTGGAGCAAACGCAGTCTGTCAGTGAACGGCATGCTGCTGCGCTGTGACGAGGATGGGGACGGGGACAGGGACAGTGGTGGGAGCAAAGGCTCCGGTGGGAGCGCAGACTGGGTCATGGAGAGCACTGTATAGGGCTGATCCTACACCCCATACACTACAGGACATCACTATTATTACTATTACTCGCCTTGCCATATCCAGAACAGGGGAAGAGTCAAGGGGGAATTCACCAAACAATTGAGAACGTTATTTGTGACCCTGGACCACAAAATCAGTCATAAGTCGCACAGGTTTATTTTTGGCAATAGCTACATTATCAATTCTTCTTTTATGCAAAAAATTATTAGGATATTAAGTGAAAATTATGTTCCATGAGGATATTTTTTTTACATTTCCAACAAAAAATATATATAAAAAATATATTTTTGTGAGTGGATGTAGCAATATTGAGGACTTCATTTGGACGTATAAGGTGATTTTCTCAAATATTGCACCCTCAGAATCCAGAATTTCAAATAGTATTATCTCAGCCAAATATTCCCCTATCCAAACAAACCATACATCAATGGAACGGTTTATGAGTCCTGGGTCCCATATTTCAGTGCAAAATAACCCCGCTGAAATCTTGCAAATCATGCAGTTTTCAGCGAATCACTTCTATTTTTCTCTAGTAAAGTACGCTTGTTTTAAATTGCTACCTTTAAACCCGTATCATTATAGTGATCATCCCTGATGAGCACAGGTTTAAAGAAAGGATCTACATATAAAGATAATCAGAGTCTACATCATAACGCTACCGTCCCTGTTATTTTTATCGCTGGAATCACTTTCGAAACAATTTTTATCAACTGATGCAGTATAAAATCATTGACAGCCAATCAGAATCCATCCTGCTTTATCAAGCTGCAGTTCTTCATCAAATGGAGAAAGAGCATTATAACAGATGGTGCGTTTGAGGGCTTTCAGAGTGGATTCAGAGAGTGCTTACGTTACCTGCGTCATGCGTTCTGAGTGAATTCCTCCTCAGCTGGCTGTGCTGATTCACTGGGTGTGTGTGTGTGTGTGTGTGCATGTCATCTGTATGTCTTATTAGGGTCTGAAACTATGGGATGGGTTGGAATATCAACTCTTGTGCTGCTGCCATTCTCTAGGCTGGTAGAACTGCTGAACATAGACTGAGGAAATGGATTTGCCATGCCAATGGACTCCCTGAAG
Source organism: Hybognathus amarus (assembly GCA_030378365.1). NCBI lineage: Eukaryota > Metazoa > Chordata > Actinopteri > Cypriniformes > Leuciscidae > Hybognathus > Hybognathus amarus. The sequence continues at coordinate 96,744 of JAQIUQ010004414.1, forward strand.
ATCAGCACAAAGACTGTGTGAATATCTTCTTTGTGCAACAGTGTATAAATGTGTAATGAATTTTAAAGTTTTATATTTTTATCTTGTTGGTCAAACGCTCCTCTTTCTTGATGAAGAGAACTGAAATGCATTCATCTCATCCTCACTCTCTTCCAGCTCTCGTTTACTCGTTTTTCCCTATGAGAAATCATGTGTGCAATTTCAATGAATCTTCAAATATTTGAAGCTGGTTGTTTACATGTGATGTTTTTCTATATTTATGTATTTACAAAGGTGATGGAATGACATGAAACATTAGTAATGAAAATGACTGAAAACATATCTGTTGTGTTATTTTGAGTCAGGGTCTGCAGTTCACTGACCTCCAACTGTGCCATGGGATCACTTTAAATATGAAAATATTTAATATGCATGCAATTAACACCTCCCCAAATAACTAATGTGTTTAATGAAGAGCATCCAGTCATTCACACACTGTTGGTCAGCCTCAAAGAACAACTTTGTGTTTCGACAGACAAAGAACCGGTTCTCGGCCGGGAAACTGGTTCCAAAGCGGCACCAACTCTTTGCTGGACTAGAACCGTTCTTTTACCCCGTCATGCTTACGTCGGGGCTGGGCCGGGTTTAGATGTGCTCTAAACATCTTTTCTGACCATCGCAAAGCCAGGAGAAACATTTGCAGAAACACGATGGAGTTTGCCTTTGTAATTGTTATGCTTGAAGTTGGCGCAGCGTTTCTATTAAAAAATAAATAAATTATTAAAAACATTATAAGCAAAGAAGAAAACAGTCACATATAGAACAAATAAATGGAAAGAAAAAAGAGAAAAGATTAGAATATCAATGGAAAATATCAATTTTCAGAAAAGATTACATATCGATGTAAAAGACTTACATATTTCAATTGTTTTTAAAGCCTTCTTGGTACACGAGTTAGAGATAATCCCAAAGTTATGTTGTACTTGCAAGCATTTCTAACTAAGACGTATGGCTACTGTAAACAGTGACGTAACGACATCGATTCCCTGGGCGCTCTAGTCAGTGGAAAAACAAACAGGTTCTGAAAAGATTGAACCGAATCCAAACCAACTTTGAACCAGCACCAGTTCCGAACCAGTTCTTTTTTGGTGGAAAAGGGGTAACAGGAGTGACACCGCATCACACGTCCCAGATCATTCCTGAAGGATTCAGTGCATGTACATCAGGAGTCCAGCTCGTCTGAGAAACAGAGGTGTGAGTCAGAGTTTAGTAATTAAACACAAATAACCCTGAATCATCCCACTGATAGCACTGTAGTCGTAACGAGTCAGAAACTAAACAAATATGAAAGAGCATCCCAGCAAACGCTGATGGGTTTGTGTGCCGATTACCCTTTTATTTTGTAATGAATTTCATTTTGCAGCCTTATCTATCGTGAGATCTGCCGACTGCAGCAGTTACTGAGCCGAACCGTGACGGCTGACACTGACTTTACAACAGAATCTCACATTATGGCATAAATTAAACAGATCTGACATCATTCTAGTTATTTTTGCTGGAATTCAATGCACAAATTGTATATAAAATAATCATGAGGTAATGTCTATTTTTGATAATCAGCTGAATTAAATCTTGTAAAAATGAAAGGTGTTTGCCTTTTTTTCACATTTTTATTTGCATCTTGATGAACACAAACCGAATTATCAGATCATTCATCACAAATGTGGAGCTGGTTTGTTGAGGTGACGTGTGATGAATGGAGCAGCGTGAGTCTGGCAGTTTAGTCACCGTCTTATAAAACAGGCCAGAAACACTCAGGGCCTTTTCTCAATCTGTGTTCTTGTCTGTTCTTGTGAAACGTCATCTGTTCTGGCCCAAGTCCTGTCCTAATACACAAGTTTGCATTTTGGCAAGAACGGTTAAAAATCCTGGATGTGTTCTTGACACGCCCATTTTACCGAGGATGCATCGGCTTGGTAATTTGTGTGAATTTGACGGCAGAAAAAATCCCAGCATTCAATTCGGCATTCAAGGAAGGAGAGGCAGGTCAATACAGTAATTTGTTTTCTCATACGCTATTTCATCTCTAAATTCACTTCTGGGAACATTTGATGCGAGAAATCAACTGTGTGGATTTCAAATATTGGCCTTTTTATGAAAATTTATGGCGAATCGAAAATGCTCAAACATTTCCGGAAGTGGGAATGTCAATAAGCACCTGCGGGTGTTAAGTTAGCTAGCGAGCTGACCAGCCAGTTTTCTCAGTTTGCTCAGACTCAAGATACCCCACAGTCGAGAGACCATTGGCTGTTATCGTCAATAATTCTCGTTATGTTTGGGCACTGAAGACGGCGTCTGTCCGGGGGTATTATTGCGCAAAACCAGCAAGAACAGGTCATCTCAAGCGGTCAGCAGCGTTCTGTCTGCTCGTCACCTCGTGAGTTCATTCTTCCAAGAACAAATAGCTAGAGCGTTCTCCCCCAAGAACACAAGTCCGATCTTTGCATTCTTGGTTTTGAGAAACACCCTCGAACCTGAGCCAACCTATGCCTTCTTCTCAATCTCAGAGGGAGTCTCTAGAGTCGGGTGTTTGCAGGACTGAAACATTATGTTCACAGGTGTAAATAATTCAAACGTCCACACGAGTCTCAGACTTCAATGAAAACTTTGTATTGTTAAACAAACGTGCAGGTAACATACAGGCCAGACATTTTGCGGAGGGCAAGACTGCACTTCCCAGACAGACAAGCCAACATTGAATAAACATTGTTTTTTCATCTGAATCATCATTATGGTTGATATCGAAATTTCAATGCAAAATTAATGTTTAATCAACATTACTCTGTCGATGAAAACCTGATGTTATTAATGTTGATGGCAACGATATTGGAATAACATTGATCTATAGTTATCTTTATGATTGATTTAGCATTGATATTTGGTTTACCGGGCGATCGCTGAATGTGTTGAAAAGTAATTGATTTATAGTTGACCGGGAAACTGCACTGTTGTTGAAAAGTCATCGACATTTAGTTGACCGGGAAATGTGATTGAAATGTCATTGACATATAGTTGACCGGGAAATATGATTGAAAATAAATAGATTTTTGGTTGACCGGCAGATCAACGGGTGTTACCAACGTGCACCGGACACACACAGCTCATTTCTGGACCCTTGGCACAAGTGTAAAGGTAAGCTTGCTTAGCCTTATGTTTGAAATTAATGAATTGTACCAAATCAAATAGGCTGTTCATTAACATGATGTTAGTGTACGATAAATAGATTTTTGTTGTACCACTGTGTCAAAATCTGCCAAAAGTGCTCTTGTAGTTCTCTTCTAGGTTATAAAGTTAGCAAAACCTCCGAGTTCCAGTCTATTTGTGTGATATTTAGCTAAAAATACATGTCTGTAGCCTACTCATTGCTTGTGTCGTGAAATCTATTAACAGACAGCACCGCTATTTCTTCTGACCGCGGAGAAAACTGCGGCGCGGAACAAACGCTAGCTAGCATACTAACATTAGTGCTCCACTTAGCGCTATATACCCACAGAAGTGACATGAATTACACAGAAGACATGAATGAAAGCGTAGCGTAAGTTCTGCCGGGAAGACTCGATTGTCACGTCATTATTACCTTCTCATCTATCCAATCGCGTTCTAATACGTGATGTATAAAAGACCCTTACTTTACACTTGTCTGAGTTCGCAGATGCTGACGCTTCACTTAACGCTCTTGTTCAGTCGCCAGCCAACATGTTTCAGGAGACGCATGTTTACAATTATCGACATCCGAGTGTCCCGCCCTACCTCTTGCTGCACGTCGAGGTTTCCGCGTTCGGTATCGCATCTCCCCATAGGCACAACGGTCTTCGGAGAGTATCGATCAGCCAAGGCCTTCATGAGAAGTTCTGCTCTTTAGACTGGTGCCATTTATCCCGCAGATCACGATCCACCGACATGAAATAACAACTATGCAAATCACGAGACGATCTCTCACTTCAAGTTCAAATTCCACTTCCAAGGCTTCAAGTCTTTTTTCAAGTTTTGGTAGGCGCTTCCAGCAGCCTCTGTTAATATGTCTCCTCTACAAGATTAAGGCCACGTTTACACAAAGCCGGGTATTTAGCAAAACGAATATTTTCCCCTCTCCGTTTTCAAAAATAACATCGTTCACACACCCGCATAAATACGCCGTCGAGCGCCATCATAACTATGCTAAACCTAAGGCGGCAGTGTAGGGGTTAAAGATAAAGCCATGCAAGCCAATCAGAATTCTGGAATCGACAAGAGAGAACCTAAAACGCCGTTTCTCCCAGTTTACACGACAACAAATATCCGGCGTTTTCAAAAATCTCCACTTTGCCGGGAGTTTAAACTTCATTCAGGTAAGTATTTCTCCATTGCTTCCTACACGGCTGAGTTGAAATTGGCGTCTACGATGACGTGGCGTGATCTGATTATTTACGGCTGATCTGCGGACTGCGGAAGGGCCGGATAGCTCGCCTCAATGCTCGTAGCAAGTGTAAAGCAAAGTTTCACGTTACCGATATTCCACAGTTCTGTGGTTATTTAATTATATCAGCTTTTCAATGCCACTTCTCTGTTTGCAAATACCCACTTACAACTGTGTTGAATATAAATCAAATGCTTAAAGAGTGCATAAGAGCATATGCATATTGAATTGCGCTCTTCATAACGTTCATAAAGTTATACTTTCAAATTGGATAAATAACACTTGAAAATGTGTATAATCAATGTAATACTCAACTTTTCTGGTGGCTACTTAATCTACTGATGCGTGTTAAGATTCATTTATGTGAGGGGTATTTCACAACAAATGTACAGAGAAACGCAGACCAAAGGATCAAGGAGTCGTATGGCGCTTTTCAAAGTTACATATACTTGGCCAAAACGGCTAAACTCAACAGTCTACAGTCATATTAGTATTACATATCAGAGCTAATCAGTGAAGGAGACTTGAGTAACATTGCCTTGCTCAACTGTGTGATTTTTCATGTCTATGCACCATTTATTCAAGATTCTCAACTGTCGTGTCCAGCGTCTTCCAGCAATGGATGGGGTTATTTCTGCAAAGAGCAACTTGGGAGCCATGGCAGACATTTGCTGCATACCTGATTAAAAGATTCTACGCTCCAGAGTCAACAGATCAATTATCACTTAGATTCCTCTTTCACATCCTGATCATGGCTCGCTGTTCTTTCTTGTATACAATTATGAAATTGAAATTTAATATTCTTTCCATTCATAGTTTGTTCGCAGGCATTTAAATGCATGCAAGTATTTGATCCTAATTTTCAAGTCTGTTCCCCGTAACTTCTCTTTGTTTGCTAAGATATATATAAATAAAAAAAAAATTGTATAATTTTGTCCCCTTTCTTTTGCAGGATATGTATGGGTATGCTGGGTTTGCTCAGAATGCCTCAAAGATAATTGTGTAGTAATGGTCATTTCGAGGGTGAGTAAGCATATTGTTTTGTCTCCACATTTGGATGGGGTAGGACTGCTGCTGCTTCCGGCACAGGGATCGGAGTTTCAACAGCTCGTTTGCAGCTTCGATTACCCATCACTGAGATTTTTAACTTTTCCCTTGTTCAACTGGAATCGCATAAGATGGAGGCTCAATAAGCGTCAACATCGTCAACTTTCCAGATGGTCGTTGATGGATTACGTAGATCATGTGTAGTTATCTCTAGTCACTGGTTATTCTGTCTCGACATTCTATATATCATGTCCCGCTGGCAGGATCAATTAAATTCATGCTGTGATGCACTAACCCAGGAGGAACGTCACTAGCTCCTCCCAGCACTGTCATATTCTTTAAAATCAAATCTCTAATGAATTCTTCCACTGTTGATCTTTGAGTGTTTAACCTTGCTGATGTTGATTATGCTTAAACCAGCAGCATTACACTCCAAGTCAGAAAGCAAAATCCACTCATCCCCTTTTGATTACCTCTGTCTGCTCTCTGCAGTGGTCTCCTTCTTATTGTTATCAGATTATAGCTGTCCGTTACAGCGTTCATGGCTCATGCATCCAGGGGATTCATTCCAGGTGCTAAATTCTCCCGATTTTCCCCATGGTCTTTTCTAATTTCGTTCCTTCCCTAATTCCTTCCTCAAAGAATGACTATAAAAGCTTTGCATCACATTATCAATTTATAAATTAGGATTAAATTCTGTCCCCTCTATGATAAAATTTCTATTTATCATAACTAACGGAGCACTACTCTTTAACCTGGTTCAGGATTCGTCAGTTCTGTCCTCTATAGCTCTCTCCCTCCCAGTATACTGGTCATCCCTTCAAGATCTGGGCAGCCACTACAGCAGCTGATCGTGGCTTTCCACTTCAGCTACTAAGATCCTGGGCAGATGGTCTTCCTCTACATTAGAGTTATATAAGACTCGATCTAAAGATCATTCTCGAAGCTCAGCAAGCTCTGCAGTAACGATTCAGGTAAATTCCTATGCAATTACTGGTGGTGGTGTATGCTTTATCTATCTGGTGATTAGTCTCCGCTTGAATAATTCGCCTCGCGCCATCGCTGGCTATATGGTCCTTAAGGGGCCGGCTTTGCGCAGCCTAGCGGCTTTTCTAGGCACGTTTAGTTTATGCGCAGATCTAGCAGCCTAGCGACTCAGCAAACCTTGTCCGTGCGTGGATTAACATGACCTCGTCTCTGTGTGGCTCTGCATGGCCTTGTTTATATGTGGCTCAGCGTTGGCCTCGTTTATATGTGGCTCAGCGTGGCCTCGTTTATCATGTGGCTCAGCGTGGCCTCGTTTCTGTGGGGCCCAGCGCAGCCTTGTCTCAGTGTGGCTGCAGCGCGGCCTTTTCTGTGGCTCAGCGTGGCCTTGTTTTTATGTGCTCAGCAGCGGCCTCATCTCAGTGGGGCTCAGCGTGGCCTCGTCTCCATGTGGCTCAGCGTTGGCCTCGTCTCTGTGGGGCTCAGCGCGGCCTTGTCCACGTGGCCCAGCATGGCTTCGTTCCATGTGGCTCAGCGTGGCCTTGTCCATGTGGCTCAGCATGGCTTTGTTCTATGTGGCTCAGCGTGGCCTTGTCCATGTGGCTCAGCCGCGGCCTTGTCCACTGTGGCTCAGCATGGCTTCGTTCTATGTGGCTCAGCGTGGCCTTGTCCATGTGGCTCAGCATGGCTTCGTTCTATGTGGCTCAGCGTGGCCTTGTCCATGTGGCTCAGCATGGCTTTCGTTCTATGTGGCTCAGCGTGGCCTCGTCTCGGTGGGGCTCAGCCCGGGCCTTGTCCATGTGGCTCAGCATGGCTTTCGTTCTACGTGGCCCAGCGTGGCCCTTGTCCATGTGGCTCAGCATGGCTTCGTTCTATGTGGCTCAGCGCGCCTCGTCTCTGTGGGGCTCAGCGCGACCCTCGTCTCTGTGGGGCTCAGCGGCGAACATTTTCTCTATGCCGGCGCAGCGTGGCCTCGTTTCTATGCGGCGCAGCGTGGCCTCGTTCTATGCGGTGCAGCGTGGCCTCGTTCATGCGGCGCAGAGTCGCCTGGTCTATGCGGCTCTGCGTGGCTTGTCTATGCGGCTCAGCTGTGAGCGGCAGTCGCTTTTTTATGCGGCTCAGCGTGAGCGTCGTTTATGCAGCTCAGCGTGGCGATCGTTTTATGCGGCTCAGCGTGGCCAGCTCGGTCCCATTATGCGGCTCAGCGGTGGCGCTCGTTTATGCGGCTCAGCATGGCGTCGCTTTTATGCGGCTCAGCGTGGCGTCGTTTTCTATGCGGCTCA